>KQ061691.1:117907-192581 GCA_001008035.1 Atkinsonella texensis
AATTTATTAATTTTTTTTTTTTTTTTTTTTTTTTTTTTTTTTTTTTTTTTTTTGGTCTTGAGACCCTGGAAGAAAACGCCACAGAAAAAAAAGAAAGTAGCAATATTCCGGTTCTAACAGCTTAGCTCCGGGTGCTACACAGGGGAATCTGCATGGAAAAGGAGTGGAAACGTGACATCCTGCGTTACGCAAGGCTGGGTGTGGTACCGTCCAGCGGAGAGGTGATCGTACGGCATATGCAATGTATATGTATGAGCCGGGGATCGAGAGTAGCATTCTAACCCTTGGGAGAACACCGTATGTCCAGCACGTGGAGTGAGCACGAACAGGCCCATACTTCGAAAGCGGGACGAAGATGCAAAAGGTCGCCAGTCAGATGATGCCATAACAGGCTGGCTAGTCACCGAGACAAGATGCCACTCAAGCAGTACGTTTCTTAACCAAGAAGAGATGGGGTCCCTTGGCACGTGTATCTCGGTCTCGCTATACCAGGGAAGGGATTCATCCTGTGCATACGAGATACCCTTATCCCACTTGACCATCCCAAATCAGGCCCGAAGAGAATTTGTGAACGGTAATTTTTTGATCTGTTTCTCTAGTCATGTAGAGTAAAAACCCACTAGGTGGTTATTCTGACAAAGGCCCCCTCGGAACATGTCCGAATTAGGGCACGTGACGACCTACTAGTCAACCGGCGGGCAATATTACTCATATGGAAGGAAATTTTTGATTCTTTAGAGCATTCTAGAAAGGTGGATGCCGGAGAATCGACGTGCCTTTTTGTGGCGAGATGGGACCGATGGTTGCCTTTTGGAATGTGACGAGCTTGCGTGTAAGACACGGCGGTGATGGCTGTACGGGTGAACTGGGGGATACAAGACATAACGGTTTTGAGCGCACATGCCCATGTTTCACATACTTGTAGAGACATCTGGGGTAAGGGACGAGTATTCTCATAGGATGGTATGATTATGGCTTGTGTGGGCGTCATGTATGAGGTGTATTGCTGCTTTATAAATCAAATGAGAGGGTTCTATGATGCGTAAACTGACGGAATGCTCTCAAGTAAAGTAAAATTGCCATGGCTTCTGAGTCTTTATGTTCGAGTACAAATAAATATAGCATGCAAGAGCGCCTGCCATGACTGCTTTCGTCAATATGGCTTACAGCATGTCAGTCTATAGCACAGAAGTCGACTTAGGCCATTACCGGACATGATATCATCCTTGACTACAATGTATTGTCTATCTCTAATAAGAACCACACATTCTATTCAGAAAATACCCCTGAAACATACTACATCGATTAACTTAACCGCAAACAAAGCAGATCAAGACAAACTAGTTCTTACCGAAAAGCTTATCTAGTGGATTGCGGAGCCTTTTGCCATGGCGTGTACGGGCTGGCCAGTCGTCACAAGAGCACTTCTTAACACTCTGCCCACCTGTCATAGTAGCCTCGATAAGATCGTACCCAATCTCGAATCTCAGTCCGTGAGGACTTTTGATGTTGTACGAGGAGACTGCAGGAGATGGACCGCTGTCAGAATTTTAAAACATGCATAATCGATGGAAGAATTGCCGATGGCAGTTGGGCTTGGCAACATGGACAGGAGCTGGGGATGGCTACTTACACCAGTCCTGCGTAGCCTCAGGATGAGGACCTATGAGGCCAACCCAGCCCTCGCCATACTTGTTCAACGAGGAGGCTACGCGGCCGCTTTTGGAGTAACGTGCGAGGACAATAGCCTCGTCGGTGTCGTTGAAGCCCTTGATCACAGCACCCTCTTGGAAGAAGACCCATTGATCCTGCAGAATTGATCCTGCATTGGGCCCAGTTGAGAAATTCCAGTCAACCTGTATGATGGTGTCCTTGTCGTGCTTGACCTGAGCTCCTTTCTGGTCGCACTCGGAGTCTGTGTCCGCGCCACGAGGAAGCAGCCCGAATCCAGGTGAGTGCCCAGCTAGATACGCCCCCAGGCAGAAGCCAAGGTAACGACCGCCCCGGGAGACGAAGTCTCGGACAGCAGGGGCGTAGGACTTGGTCTGGGCCCAAGCGTAGTTCAGATCTGCAGTCAGACACGGAAACGGAAGAATGCCATGTTAGCGGTGACTTGGAAGAAAGGGTTGAGCGAAGCCACAAGGTTATTGCTACCATGCAGCTGGTCTGCAGGGTTACTGAAGAAAAGCGGCAAGAAACCCAAACTGGTCTGAAGCTCTTGCCAGCGCAGCCAGATGATAGCAAGCAAGCCACCAGGCGTAAGGCTGATAAAGAAACATAGAAACATGGGGCAGGACACAACTCTTTTTTTTTCTTCTTCTTTTTCATACAGATTCCCCCCCCCCTTCTTCCCCACATGAGCAAAAGTCGATGAACGAAATGCATAGTATAGATGTGGTGGAGCAGGGATTTGCCTTGCAAGGAAAGAGGTTCGAAATGGAAAACTTACCGGGGCCGCCAGGCTGGGCGTAGAGTTCCACAGAATTCAAGCTCTCTTTAGTAACATCAACGGCTTCATTTGGGCCGGCATACTGGACCTCGAAATGCCGGGGTGACGACTCGAGGAGCTGTGCTACTGCTTTTGACAGGTCGTTGTGGCCAGCAGGACCTCGATAGACCAAGGCTCGAGGTCGACGCAAGCAAACGGCGGCTGTGTAAGCATCCATGACAGAAGCTGAATTCAAAAGGGCGACAGACTGGGCAGACTGGGCAGACTGGACCGGGTGCAACTGGTGCTGCCAATATAGAACGGGGGACTCTGGTTGTATGATCTCGTTGAAATACGCCGCCGCCGCAGGTAAGCAGAATCTGGGAGTTTGGCTCACGTAAGGTGATTGGCGTCACGAATTTGGGCCTTCGTGTACGTCAGTGTGTCCGAAGGCGGCGTAAATCGCGAGCTGATGCTACTGTATGATGGCTAGCGTTCAATCCACCATTGCCGTACTCCGTACTTCCCATCAACTCTGTCAGCTTTGATCGGCGACGCCATGGGACGATTTGAGCGTAATCACGAACAGGTAGTGGCGAGGGAAAATAATGATTTTCCCCCATCCCCCCGGAAATAAGAGGCCTGCGCCGTATCGACGTCCCGTGACATTACTGAACCCAGATTCGGAGGTAAGAGGTTAATATGTGAACGAACCTTGATGCATGCATAAGCAGCCCGGCGGCGAGGCTGATGTTCCTGATGGGAGCAAGGAAGTTGGCCTTGGCTTCTCGGACAAGTCACAGCACAGTTCTTCGTGGGGAGACGGCAGGACGTGGTGTGTGAGTGGTGGCCGAATGCTCGTCTCCACTTATTTTGCCACCCCGAGGGGTGTGTCAAGCGAAACAGGAGACAGCTGGACTTTACGGAGTGCAGTTCTGGTATTTGTAATGTGATAGTCGGGTGCGGAGTACTGAGTACTCCGTAAAGAAAGGGCAATTGATCTTGGCTAATCATTGGCTACCACTGGATGCTCCTAGATGAAAAACAAGATGAACGGGTTGACATTGACACTGGAGAGGGCGATGCATGAAGCGAGTGTTTGGAGGAGCCAGATGCCGTGCGCCTCTTTCTATGCGGAAATCGCTGGGACTTGTGTCACAGTGAGGTTCCTACGTAATTAGACTGAAGCGCCTTCCTTCGTTCCTTCGTTCCCGCCGCGCTGGTCCTGGTCCTGATTGGCCCGCTACCTGCGCGTCAAGCGGGTTCCTGGTAACTACCCGTCACGGCCTCGTAAGCTTGGCCTGAGATAAGGCAGGCTAAACATAGACAGTCGTAGACCTCTCTGCATGGTAATGTTGAGCCGTCTTAACATGATAACAAAACTGGTCACTGGCCCAGGCTGATGCAATGCGGAAAGGTCCCTAGGGACGTGCAGCACGGGTCTCCTTCAGCGTGCAGCAGGAGCCCAAAACGGAATAGTTGCGAGCATTTTGAACAGGGGATTGCGAGAAGGGTCGCGGCCTTGAGGCTCCAGTCGATCGAGCGCCGTGATTGATGAGGGCCTTGATCGATACAGGTCGTGAGTCTAGACCGGAATAGGCGGCCAACTATCAACCCGCGAGGTGCAGAACAACGCACCGACTTCCCGTCTGTTGTTTCCATAAATATGTGCACGGCTTGGGTTCGGTATCATGCCCTGTATATATTTCTGGTTTACCTGTCCAGTCCGCAGTTAGCAGTCGCTTTTCCAGCCGGTTCAGCTTCAGTGCAACTCTAGCTCCCTCGTTGAGCTTCTAATATTGGACCCTCACGGGTTACGTGGCCATCGTGGGTTATGTGGCGCCTCTGGGTAAACCCCGGAGGGTGGTAGCCCTCCTATCTGAAGCGACTAGCGCCCTGGAAGCTTTGTGTATAGCACAAAGGCCTTTTTCTATCTGGGGATGCGGAAGGCATGGATCTCATTATAATCTATCTGTGGCTGGTGATGCTTGTCTCGCGCCCGAGGGTTGGAGCTTTTATAAGACGCTTAGCCATTGCAGGCAGACCTTGCTTTATGGTCCGATTCGCATCGCGGATTTCTTTTTTGCTGTCTCCGAGAGAACACGTTAGAGAAAAGTAGCTGGTTCCTTTTCATCCGCATGAAAGTGTAGCATTGGATGTGGGGTGGCCCAACATCGCCGCAGTATTCGTTCCCGTCGGTTCGGGGTGCCGAAGTGCATAGTAAGGGCAGGTTAGGGAAGTGGGTTTAACCCTACTTACGGAGTACAACCCAACCTCAGTGTACTCCGTACAGAGTAGTCCGTACGACGCGAAGTCTTGGCCTAAGCAAGAAGAGTAAATGCCAGAGTCAACGACGTAGGTCAAGACAACTACTCCTGAGCTCATCTCGCGTTGTCTTAACGGAGCGAGATGGCAACATCGGGGAATTGTTTGACGTAGCTAGCTGGCGCCAGTGGAGAGAGAAGGTGGTACCCAAGCAAGAAAATAGATTATAATGGCGCAATGTCTCATCAAAAAAAGTCCTGTGCATGGCACTCGAGCGCTGTAATAAATTTGTCAGCGCTGATAAGTGGGTGGGTAGATAGACGGGTCTTGATGCAGCAATGTTGCATGCATGCAGCCTGTTGGCATGATATCCAAATCGGAATAAGATGACGCCAGCCAAGACATTTCCTCGCCGTGACGGCCCAGTGATGACATGCGACGCAAGATTGATGAATTGCTGCATACGGCCACTTACGATACGCACCAATTGATGCATGGCATCATTCTTCGTCTGCAACTGGTGCAACCATTCATGCTCTTTCGCCCAGATTGAGAACCCTTGCCCATCTACTTAGCCTGGACTTGGGGACTTGGGCCTGTAACGTCAAGAACAGTCATCGGTTTGGAGAGAATCACAAGAATGCAGACAACTGACGCCGACGCCAGCGCCCACCATGGTCCATCAACGACGCTGTTTCGACTCCCCAATGCCGTGCCTATCCATCCAGTGACTGCCTTGGTCGTATGTAAGCTGCTTTTGCTGCAGGGACTGCTGAGACTGCTGTTACAGTGGGTTGTAATACTCCGTAGTAGTCCGCCGAATCGACTTGGCTCGAAAGCATTGAACTCGCGCTGCCCGGAGACACTTGGCTTGGCGCTTGACCCCTCGTGCCTTCCGCTCTGCCGCAATTGACGTGATGGCCCCGTCGAGTAACATTGGGCCTGGACTTTTACAATGATTGCATTGACGCCATCAAACATGGCTTGTACCACCGTTTGTCATCGCCGGGGTCTCTCACCAATGCCGCGACCGTTGGGTTTTCAGCTCTTCATTTCTGTCACAACCATGAGATAAGTGTATCGTAGCATCCATCGCCCTTGCGTGGCGACTTAAGCAAGGGTCAAGGTTGCGAAGTGGTTGCTGAGGGATGGCCGAACAGCAGTGGAGTGGCAGCAAGACGTAGTTGTGGGAGGCAGATTCGGTTGGACATGGCGTGTCACGTGGGGGGACAGATTCCATGATTTGATCGATGTCAGTCCCCCATGTCTCGCATCCCATTCAGTTTTAGCAACAACGCGGGTGCTAAAAAAAGTCCCATGTTAGCATTTGCGCCCGCTCTTGCCGACCGTCTATTTTCCCGTCTTCTTCAGCTAGCACCTTAGCTGTCTGATCTCTCCTCGTTTTGCAAACTTTGACGCGACATCAGCCAGCGACATCAGCCAGCACCAGCTTTCATGGTCAGCCGCTCGCTCAGCTGACCTGTTTGCCTGCGCGTGGCCAAGATCAACATCAATAGGCGTCCATCGTCAATGGTTCTTTCCATGACTCTGGGTGCGACTCCTTCCTCCTTCCCATTTCCTGGCTCCCGAAGTGGCTTGCTGCTGTCTGCTAGGTGCCGGTTCCTGACCCACGCCTTCCAAGATCTATGCATTGGCTCCTGCCTCCTGCCTCCTGCTCGCGCCTGCCTGTTGCCATTACAAACTGTCTGGGTCGCCTTGCAAGGCAGGCAGGCGGCCTTCGTGTCCCTGCCCGCCCCCGCCAGCCCCCGCCAGCGCACCAACTGCCAGATTCGTTCTGCAACTCTATTAGCCGAGCTGGGCCTTTTCGGCCCAAACCTCCGCCACTTTAGTTCGTGCTAGTCTGACTTTCTTTCCGCACTTCTTTTTGTTTCTCCCTACGTCTCCTCATTTCCTTGTTAACATGAAGTTTCTTCACCTGTAAGCCTGTGCTGCCTGTCTCTGATCTTGTGAATTCATCTCAGCCCTTTCCCAGTGTCATTTATGCTCAAGCAGGCGCCACCACTACCACCCTGAGCATCACACGTAATCAAGATCCCCGATCCCCAATACCCGATCCCCGATTTGGATGGCAGCGCTCGTGCACTCCGTGTTTATCGTACCCTTAGTCCCTGTCTTATCTAATCCATACATACATGGCATATGTCCAACGCGTCCACTCTCCCCAATAATAGATATCGGTCTTCTGACTGTCCACTCACTAACAAGCCCTCAGTCCGTCCGTCGACTTCATCTTCTCCGGATCCGATTCCCAGCCATGTGCGGCTTCCCTGCCAAACCAAACCCACAAACCGCTGGCCCCATGCGCAGAAAACAAAGGGTGGGCCTAATAGCGTCATGGCGCCATAGCGCCACAACGTCACAACGCCATAAGCCATGAGAGTCGGCCCAATGTTTCCGCTTGCCCCTCTTTGGATCTTTGGGGCAGGAACGGGTCAGCGGGTTTCCCCTCCAGACCCAGGTCAAAAAATCTCCCCCCTGGACGCTTCGTCCAGATGCAAGCCGGCTTCGATTTCGCCTGCCCCGATTGGCCATACATACACACACGGTAGTCATGATTTCAGGCAGAGATTTGTGTGCCTGTCTGCCTTCAAGGTTGTTAGCGCTGATTGTTCTTGGCTTCCACAAGCTCGTTTCTGCCGTCCCGATTTGCCACTTGGCCACCTCCTCGTGTCATATTCTTACTGTTAGTCTCTTTTACTCGGTATTATTCCGCTGATGATTAATCTCTTGAGCTCGCCAACGCTTGTGCGCCCGTTGGCCCATGCTGGAACATTAAAAATTCTTCTCCCGGTTCCGTTCGGGAACCCATCGCATTCTCATGCACACCCTCCCCTTGCCTTTCAGGCGAGAGACCCCTGATGCTGAACAGGGTGATGATAAAATTAAAGCTGGCTGATGTTTTTTTTTTTTTTTTTTTTTTTTTTTTTTCGTTTCCTGCATACGCACCCTCCTGTCGCAATTCTTGCTGGCACCCCTTTTTCTCATTGAACTGGGCCTGTCTTCATTCGATCAATGTGGCCAGCATGGGCTAATCCAATGGCATTGCTCGGCGCTGTACGGAGTACAAGCTGGCTACAAACTAAGCTCAAATTCACACCGGATCTATGAGAGACATGCACCTTACAAGGACACGAAAAAGGAAAGAAGAAAAAAAAAAAAAAAAAAAAAAAGACTAGCTTGGAGGCTGGATATGAAGTTCCATCCACAAGTAGTGGGTTAAGACCAACAAAGACGGCGATTTTGCTTTGGGCTGAGAACCATTGCCGGCGCCCGTTCCCGCTTCTGGACATTTTTCTATGCTTATTTACGCCGTTGCTTATTAGGCTCACAGCGGAAGGACTTGCTCCCAAGTGTCGAACACTTCGCTTTCTGCTTAGTCTATCAGAATAATATCTCCACTAACAGCAACAGTGATCACTGACTCACAGGCGAAATGACTTTTCTCACACACTCTCTCGCGTAAATGCATGTGGCATGTACTCACTCGCACACACGCACACATGCTTACACGCCATGACCCATGTCCATCTGTCTCTTGTTTTGATTCCTCATCTTGGGATATTTCCCCAAACAAATGTTCCTTTGGAGGGTACCATGCTAGTGCAGCGTAGGATAGCCGAACGCACTAACCGGAGCTTGTCCTCTTGTCATACATGAAGATCTGCAACTGCAGTTGCATATGTGGGGGGGGTGTCCGGCGATGTAACGCATTGGGCGGGATTCCATCTATCATCCTCGTAGGTGAAGCCGAAACCTTTCCAGGCTGAGTATTATCATGTAACCTGGCTTCCAGAGTTGTTCTGTCAGCATGACATTCATTGATGGAATCTGTTCACCGTGAAAGACCTGCTCATGAGAATAAGCAGATGGCCGGATGTCGTCCGACGACAAGGCACTTTGACTATGGACTTTACTCTAACCGACTATCCTGACCCAGTTTCCTCACATCCTTTGGTCAGCTTTGCCATTGTAAAGCCGCGGCTCGGGAAGTATATAGTGGCTTGAGACACGCTCGACTTTATCTCGTGGTGGTGAGGTTTCATTGCTACCGCAGCCCGCAACTTTCTCAAGCCGTCTACTTCCACCTGGAGTAGCTTGTCTCGAGATTGCCGTTCTAATATTCATCCCATCCCCCTTAAGCTCTTTTAAACATCTCCACTTCACCAATCTACTGGCACCAAGAGTCTCAGACTCTCATCGAGGCTTGGGTGGTCTGGATCATCGTCTTTTGAGCCTCCTCGAACCTCACATCAAGGAGCTTTACAAAAGGATATTCCTCCCCCTTACCTTGCCCTCTATCAGCAACGGCTCGACTAAGCTGTGCTGGGGGGGTTTGTCGAAGGCTACCAATTGAGCGCGTTTAGATGTTTTAGATGCTTTGGATCTCTTAAACAAAGTCAAAATGAGTCAAAGTCACTCACAAGCCGACGTGGCTATGTACCCAGTCGAAGAGTGTGGTGCTCCTCGTACCCTCGTGGGCATTCTTGACACCACTACTGCCACTCACCCGAAAGCATTTGCCATTGACAATGGTACTGAACGATTGACGTACTCGGATCTCGCCGATCAAATTTCGAAGCGCGTCGAGCAGCTCAGAGCAGCCGGAGTCGGTGCTGGCGATCGCATCGGCATCCGAGTCACCTCAGGATCATTAGAGCTCTACATTTGCATTCTCGCAATCATTACTGCTGGTGCCGCCTATGTCCCCGTTGACGTGGACGACCCCGATGAACGTGCCGAGCTTGTTTGGGGAGAAGCCTCGGTGACTGCCGTTTTCACAGACAATGCTACTCTCACAAACTTCAACCCGCCCGTTGGAGGTGAGCAGAGAAAGCCTGGATTGGAAGATGACGCTTGGATCATCTTCACATCTGGATCGACGGGCAAACCCAAGGGTGTTGCTGTCACACATCGCAGCGCAGCCGCCTTTGTCGATGCCGAATCCAGGATCTTCTTGCCCAACAAGCCCCTCGGACCGGGCGACCGCGTCCTCGCCGGGCTCTCAGTAGCTTTCGACGCGTCATGTGAGGAAATGTGGCTCGCATGGCGATATGGTGCATGCTTGGTTCCTGCCCCACGTGCACTTGTCAAAGCTGGCGCCGACTTAGGCACATTCCTCACGGCGCAAAGGATTTCAGTAGTGTCGACTGTGCCGACACTGGCCGCAATGTGGCCCGCCGACGCGCTCAAGGGACTTCGGCTGCTCATCCTCGGTGGAGAAGCTTGTCCCCCCGAGTTAGCAAGCCGGCTTGCCAGCACTGTCGACTCCGTGTGGAACACGTACGGCCCCACCGAAGCCACCGTTGTTGCTTGCGCCGCCCCGCTTGTCGCCGGACAGCCGGTGGCCATCGGACTTCCGCTCGCCGGCTGGAAGCTCGCCGTTGTGGACGCCGAGGGCAAGACTGTGAAATGGGGTGAGGAGGGAGAGCTGGTTATTGGAGGCGTTGGCATGGCACGCTACCTTGATCCCGAGAAGGACAAGGTTAAGTTTGCTCCTGCTGCTTGCTTTAATGGGGAGCGAGCCTACCGGAGTGGTGACTTGGTCCGCGCCGAAAAGGATGGTCTCTTCTTCGTCGGTCGCAATGATGAGCAGATCAAGCTGGGTGGTCGACGTATCGAGCTTGGAGAGATTGACGCTGCGCTTATGACCTTGCCTGGCGTCAGCGCTGGAGCTGCCGCTATCCGCCGCAGCGAGACTGGAAACCAAGTCCTCGTCGGCTACGTGGTCCGCGACAGCCCTCCTCAGGCTAACGATCAAGGAATCCTTCGCCGCGTGCTGCCCCCGACCCTCGTGCCTATGCTCGTTACGGTCGACGACCTTCCGGTGCGCACATCCGGTAAAGTCGACCGGAAGGCTCTGCCCTGGCCACCGCCGGCTTCCTCCCATGTCGATGCCCAGCCCATTCACGGGACCACCGCATGGCTTGCTGAGCAATGGCGCCGTGTCATCGGTGTTCCCGCCACTCCCGAGTCCGACTTCTTCGATCTTGGCGGCACCAGCTTGGCTGCCGCCCAGCTTGTCTCTCAGCTGCGACAGCGTGCCCCCACACTGTCTGTCGCTGATATTTACGAGTACCCTGTCCTCTCGGCCATGGCAGGGCGGGTAGATGACCTCGCGGGCACGAAGCAGGAAGACCGAATAGTCAAGCCAACTGCTCGATGGGTCATGTTTGTCCAGGCCTGCATCCTTATTTGCGAAGTCACGTTCAACTCTGGACGGTGGCTGGCTGGTGTTTCTGCCATGAAGAAATTCTTTGCCTTGCGTCTCGGGCCCGACTCCTGGGCCGGCGTGCACCCCTTTCCTTGGTGGTTGATTGCTGTGCTCTGGGCCCTGTTCATGACTTTCCCCGGTCGTCTGGTTACCACTGCCTTGGGCGCGCGTTTGCTCACCTGGGGCATCAAACCTGGTACATACCAGCGCGGTGGCGGCACCCATCTGCGTCTGTGGGGAGCCGAGAAGCTTGTTGCCATGGGAAACATTGCTGCGATTGCCGGCACGCAGTGGATTCGTCCCTATGCGCGTATGCTGGGATGCCACGTCGGCAGGGACGTCCAGCTCCACGGCCTGCCTCCCGCCACTGGCCTCGCCAGCTTCGGCGACGGCTGCTCCATTGAACCAGAGGTTGATACCTTTGGCTGGTGGCTTGACGGTGATTTCCTGCACATTGGGTTCATCAGTGTCGGCGAGGGTGCTGTCGTGGGCCATCGATCAACCTTGATGCCAGGCACAGTCATCGAGCCCTACGCCACTGTCGAGGGCGGCACCGTAGTCGAAGGCACCGTTCGCGGCCCCGACGTAACTCCCTCGGCCGACGAAAAATCCTTCATGAAACAGGGGCGATTCTTCTCTGACCTTCGATATACCATGACACTGCTCATTCTTGATATCACGCCCATCATTCCTGCTATGCCCACATGGGGTCTTATGCCAATCCTGGTCCGCGACTACAGCAATTTCAACAACTTGGTCCTGGCCGTCATCAAGCTCACTCTTCCCGGTACCGTTCTCGGCATATTCTTGAATATTGCGCTGAATGCCCTATTTGTTCGACTCGCGGGCATCTTCCTCCGGCCGGGCTCTTACTCGTGGCATAGCTCTGCCGCATGGGCCGCCTGGATCAACCACTATGTCATGATGCAGATGCGCAATACCATGTTTCCTCTTTATGCCAGCTTGATCACGCCCGCCTGGCTGCGGCTGTTCGGTGCTCGCATCGGTAAATACGTTGAAGCCTCGACCATTATTGCTATTCCGTCTCTCCTGACTGTGGAAGACGGCGCCTTCCTCGCTGATGATGTTGTCCTATCGCCTTTTGAACTCAGTCGTGGCAACATTCGAATCGGCCCCTCGTCAGTTGGCATGAAGGCATTTGTTGGCAACTCCGGTATCGTCGACCCTGGCGTTCATGTTCCTGAGGATTCTCTCGTCGGTGTGCTAGGTACTGCTCCTCACAATATGGAAGCCGGGTCCTCGTGGCTCGGTCGCCCGGCTATTTCACTTCCCCGAAGGCAAGATATCAAGGTGGACGACTCTCTTACCTTTAAGCCTCCTACCAGACTCATCATCTTTAGAGGCTTCATCGAGTTATGCCGACTTACGCCATTGCTCATCACCGGCATGTTGGTCACTGCCATTGGCACAGGCTACCTCTGGATCCTCAACTACTATGGCTACTGGCAGGCCATCCTCGCCGGACCTGCCATGTTATTCACCGCTGGTTTCTTCGCTCTCGTCCTCACCACGGTCGTCAAATGGGTTCTCACCCCTCGTATCACCGGCGGAATGCACCGGCCTCTATGGAGTTCATTCGTCTGGCGCAACGAGCTTGCCGACACGTTCATTCAATCGCTGGCCGTACCCTGGATGATCGGATTCTTCTACGGCACCCCTCTCCTTGTCTGGTGGATGCGCACTCTCGGCGCTAAGATCGGGCATGGCGTCTGGCTCGACAGCCACCACCTTCCCGAGGCCGAACTGTGTAAGATTGGAGACGGCGCCACCGTCAACCGCCGTGCTGTCTTGCAAACTCACTTGTTTCACGATAGAATTATGCGTCTCGACACGGTGACTCTTGAGGCGGGCGCCACTCTTGGCCCACGATCTATCGCTCTACCGGCCACCACCATTGGAGCTGGCACTACCATTGCCCCGTCCTCATTGGTGATGCGCGGCGAGAACCTCCCTGCTGGAACCCGCTGGATGGGCAATCCTGTCAGGCCATGGGTCGAGGCCAAGAAAATGGAGGCTGAGAGCTCGGAAGCGTCCGACTGGGAGTCTCCCTCTCCAGCCTAAGCAAACAGTTTCTCTACGATTAGTACTCCAACGCCAATCTTGCATATTTTATACAGTAGAAGAACATTTTATGACATAGAGCGACGAACGATAGCTTGGCAAGCAGGAAGGGATTTTTGGGTCCGTGATTTCTACGAGCGCTCATGATTTTTGTTTTTGTTTTTTTTTGTCTGGCTTTCCTATTCTTTTGGTTTATGATTTTAAAAAGCTATCATTTGGGCGGAACGAATGGCATGCATTTTGTATTGAGGAATACCTACTTGCTGAGCAAGTTTAATGACATGGACTGGAGAATAATATACTCTGACCTTGGAAGTCCGACAGACGTTGTCTCATTGCGTAATAATCCCGAACGCAGGCTCCATCCATCTGCCATAGTCATGTGTCCTAATGGATGAGCGGAGTGCATAAACGCGCAGCAACGGATTTTTAAACGCACAGCAGCAACTAGACCTAAAACGGACAAGGTACTGCCACATATATTTTTCGCCCTAGAGATACCTCCTGCAATTTCTCCTCCGCAGTCAGACGAGATTCCAATATAACACTTTTATGAGTGCACTACTAAAGCAGAGAAGGTATCTTTATATAGTTTTTTTTGCTATAGAAGTACCTCTTACAATTTATTGCTTGTTATAACTAAAAGCTTTAATTAGGGCCGCGGGCTACTTAATGATTCTATGTAGGGAGGAGAAATTGCAGGAGGTATCTCTAGGGCGAACAATGTATGCGGCGGCACCTCTTCCTTTTTAGGTTTAGTTGCTGCTATGCGTTTAAAAATCCGTTGCTGCGCGTTTAATTGCTCAACAAAGACGGGAGATCAACAGTTAACTTAAACGCGGGCCGAAAACTTGCCCTGGGCTAACCCATCTGATTCGATGGTCTCAGTTTCCCCGCATCCATGTCTCGTGTTGCAAAAATTTGCCACGTGGCCACGCCGCACTAAATGGTTGGTTGGTTAGGCCGAGTCTACATCTCACCCGACCTTTTGAACCCGGCCACCTGAGCTTTTGAAGTGACACCAAATAGACCACAGGACAATGACCGATGGCGCTGTTAAGAGTCGAACTTGACTATCACTATAATCCATTGAACCACCTGATCTACATACTCGCATCGATGTCTTGGCACGACTCCCGAGTCCCCGCGGGTTCGTCCCATCTCGGTTCCATCCCATGACGTTGCGGGATGCGTCATGGAGGAGAGTACAATACAAGTGATATGCCACCGTAGAAGTTACTTCCAAAACAGCTTGCGAGCTGCTGAGAAGTTTTGTGTCGGCTGGTACGCGGTGGACAGAAAGAAGATTACTAACCCAGCAGCAACTTTTTTTCTTGAATAATATTGTTCGTGTACGTAGCTTTGCTCGCCATGTGTTAAACCCACCCCAGCGGCTTTCAAGTCCGCCCAAAACAAGGCATGCCCCCTTGCGCTGGCCCAATCAGGTTTCGTAATGAAGGCGACGATGGAGATAAGGTGTTGCAATATGACGGAGAGAGTCTCGGCTTTCTTCAGGCTCTGATCCACGAAACAAAGCAAACTTGATATCTGCATATTTCTGGCGTAAAGGTTGCAAAAAAGACACGCCAGCTGTTTTCGGTTCTGTGTTCTTATATAAATCATTATAAAGTTATAGAATAATGTCCACTTTTTATAAATAGCGCAATAGTCCCTATTCGCAATGTGTCTTTTTAACAGGGCCTGCGTAAATGCCTATGTTAGGCTTAGGTGTAGCCGAAGGCCCAAGCGAGTGCTAGCGCAAGTCTCATGTGTACGTCAATACAACCCCCTATGGCCAAAGGGTACGCATTGAACAACCTGACCAGGATTGCTCAATGTAGCCCTAAGGACCTTCTCTCACACGCGCGCGCCCGTGCAGCTACTGACTAGGTCCAAGACCTAGTCTGTTACAAGATGCTAAGTTAGAATCAATTTCTACTGTTTTTTAGGGACTAACTAGGTCTCCGATTAAAAGTAGGTGTAAAGTTGGTGCAGTGACTAACTTAGTCCTTGCTTCTAGCTATAACATTATTTCTAGGGCCTAATATCCTTGCAATTAAGCAGCTTATAATTAAAGACAACACTAATAACAATGTACGCCTTACGATACTGTAAGTAGGAGGTTTAGGATATAATATCAATTAATATACAAACAAAGTAGTGTTTATAGGTAAAACAGAATATATCTTTCATATCTAAACTAGTAACTTATAAGGGGGAGGGCGGCCTATCCGAGTAGAGGCATCTTATCCTAAACGGCAGTCAAAAAAAGCCACTTATTAAGCGGGCCTAGATAGTACAAAGTAATCTTTTGCGGGCCCCTGCACGCAAAAAAGTCCCTCATAAAAACGAGTCTTACTTAGTCAGAGTCACGTTTCGTGGATCAGAGCCTGAGTCAAGGGTCCGATGACAGGGTGAATGAATTCTGATAGATTGACTATGGTCCTGTCTAACAAAAGGACCTCAATCACTCGCGTCCCCGCATCGCAAATGTCCTCGTGCGTGGGACACGTCGTGTAGGACGAGTGGTACGATGCAAATACAGCATGGCGACTGATTTCTCTTCTTTATCCAAGTGCTTCAGGGCGAAGCCTGGATTGAAGCTGTTTGCTTTTTTTTATTTTTGTTTTCATTTTTTTTTATTTTTATTTTTTTTCATTTTCACAATGCACTTCGGTACCGTTCTGTCTGTTCTGCCGCTCTTGAGCAGGCTTGTGGCTGGGCATTCTGCCAACGCTCGTAGGTAACGCTCGAGGCCAACGGATGCCGTCTCAGGAACACTAACGCGCTGCAGGGCATGGAGAGGGGGGCAATGACTGGGCTGTGTCTTACCAGAAGGCGAAAGCCATGGTTGACCGGATGACGCTCGAGGAAAAGGTAATTCTCTTCTTCATCTCAACGCCGTGGTTCCTTGTATTCTCGTTAACCTTGAAACGCTGTAGGTCAGCCTGACGGCGGGCGTGCCCGCTCCGAATCGCTGCTCTGGAAATATCGCTGCTATACCGAGATTGAACTTCCCGGGCATGTGTTTTAACGACGGGCCTCAGGGTCTCCGTCCCACGGACGCAGTCAGTGGTTTTGCAAGCGGCATCCATGTTGGCGCCAGGTATCGTCTATTGCCTCGCCGTATGTTGTTTGTCTCCATGGGCTGATAGCATCGCAGCTGGAACAGGAATCTGACACTGCGGCGCGGTGCCGCCATGGGCTCCGAGTGCAAGCGGAAGGGCGTCAACGTTTTCCTTGGGCCTGTGGCCGGACCGGCCTGGACTGTTGTCTTAGACGGTCGCAACTGGGAGTCTGCTTCGGCAGATCCTTATCTCTCTGGCGCCATGGCTGCCGAGACTGTGAGGGGCGTTCAGTCTGTCAACGTCATGACAAGCACCAAGGTTTGTGCGGGAGTGCGGGAGTGCCAGGCGTGATTATGTCCACTTTGCTTACACCGTCTTGCAAGCATTACATCGGGAATGAGCAGGAGCTACATAGAGCTCCGAAGTTCAAAGTTTCGGCCGTTTCGATCAATATCGATGACAAGGCTATGCATGAGCTTTTCCTCTGGTGCGTTGATATCCAGACACCGTTAGACTGTGGCATCGTGTCACGGCTGGCTAACATCACCATGTACAGGCCGTTCCAGGACGCCGTGAAGGCTGGCTCTGCGACCATCATGTGCTCGTATCAGCGCATCAACCAGACGTATGCATGTGACAATGCCAAGACCCAGAATGGCCTTTTGAAGGGCGAACTGGGCTTCAAGGTATAGCTGCTGCTGTCCATGTCCTTTCCCATTCTGAGAATGATGCTGAGCGTTATCGAGGGATTCGTGGTTTCTGATTGGTGGGCTATAAACGGAGGTCTTGAATATGCGATCAACGGATTAGATCTGGGCATGCCTCACGCTTCATACCTGGGAAACGAACCTCATACAGGCTGTTCGAAACGGATCTTTTCCCGAGTCCCGGCTGATTGACATGGCTACAAGGTTCGTAAAACTCTCGTAAGAGCGGCCTGATTGCAAATGACGAACCGATACAAGGATCATCGCCGCGTGGTACCAACTCGGGCAGGATCAAGGGTTCTCGAACCCCGGCTTCGGCATGCCAGAATCGGTCAACGAACCGCACACCGTCATCGAGGGGCGAGATCCCAAGGACCGCCCAATCATCCTTCAGGGGGCCATCGAAGGACTCGTTCTTGTCAAGAACGCGAAGACGACGCTCCCGCTGAGAAAGCCCAAGGCTGTCTCGATCTTCGGCTATTCAGCAAGCACGGCACCTGGATCGACTCCCGCAACAGACATCAGCAGTTCATGGGCAAACGGCTTCGCCCCCATCTTTGGCCTTAACGAGACCCGGGCCGTTATCGGACCTTGGGGAACGCTCTATGGCGGCGGCGGCTCGGGCGCGGTGACACCTGAGACATTTGTCTCTCCGCAGGATGCGCTGGTTGCGAAGGCGGCCAGGGAGGGATTCAAGCTCTACCAGGGCCTCATGTCCGCTAAGCCCGTCGTGAGGCCCGATTCAGACGCTTGCATTGTCTTTGGCAACGCGTGGGCTGCTGAGGGCAACGACCGGCCTGCGCTGCAAGACGACTACACCGACAACTTGATCAAAGCGGTCGCCAAGCAGTGCGCGAGGACCATTGTCGTCCTCCACCACGCAGGACCGAGACTCGTAGACGGATTCGTAGACCATCCAAACGTCACCGCGCTGATATTCGCCCACTTTCCCGGACAAGAGAACGGCAAGCTTCCCTACACCGTTGCCCACAAGGAAGCCGACTATGGCCCCCTCCTCCGTCCCCTCACACAGGCCGGCAGCAAGTCGCCCCAGGCCGACTACTCGGCCGGCATATACACAGACTACAAGTACTTCGAGAAGTACCAGATCCGGCCGCGCTACGAGTTCGGCTTCGGCCTGAGCTACACCTACTACGACTACTCCGGCATCCGGATCCAGGGCCCGGGCGGTAACTTCCAAAGCGAGTGGCCGCGCGGGAAAATCATCATCGGCGGCCAGGAGGACCTGTGGGAGATCATTGCGACCGTTTCCTTCACCATCGTGAACGCGGGGAACGTGGATGGCGCCGAGGCCGCGCAGCTTTATGTTCGCATCCCCGGGACTCAGGCGAGGCAACTGCGCGGGTTCTCGAAGCACTTCATCAAGAGAGGGCAGCGCGTCCGGGTGTCCCTGGAGTTGACGAGGCGGGATTTGAGTGTTTGGAATACGCGGGTGCAGAGGTGGCAGTTGCAGAGGGGGGGGTGTATATGGTGTTTGTCGGGAGGAGCAGCACGGATCTTCCTCTGAAGACCACGCTGACTATCTGATCGGGGATGGAGTTCTAATCGTATATAGTCCGAGGGTTTAGTGATGCGTGCTCCTAACCTCCTTGTGGCATGTGTAGGCCTCTTTAGGTGGTCTTTCTACATGGGTTGTGACTGGCCGTAACAAATACTCAACGGATTTTTGAACGTACAGAGGGCATTCCATTATCGTACATTAGTAGCTAAACCCAAAATGGAAGGTGGTACCTTTGCATCCTAATTTCTACGTTGAGCTACCTCTTTGATTTTACGCATTAGTTAAAGGGGATTTATAAGTCGCAATTTTACCACTTATAATGCAGATAACGCTCTTAAAACCATAGTAACCCAGAGTTACTAAGTCACGCCACACGCGATCTTGCAACTGGCCGATGATACATTTGAAGGGGTGGCAGGCGGGATCTCAGCATTTATGGAGAAAAAGGGTTTGGCAGGGCTTATGAGTCACGGATAGGCCAGTCCATTCGACGCACCATCAAAGACTCTATTAACAACGCACAACGCCCTTCTTGTGGGTTGAGCGGACCGTTGAGGCGCAAAAGTTCAAACAGAGGTCATCAAGGTGTCATCGCCGAGCGCGATGTTGGCTCTTCACTCCAGAGAGCTGTCAAAACATAGCTCTTCCAGAGTACCGAATGAGTATGCCGCAGATTCCGAAGGAATATCGCGGCCAAGCCCTCTAAGGACTTGCGAAAGCAGTCTTCAGCAGTACTCTCCGAAGGTCCTCTGTCCTCACCGGGATACTCCTGACCGATTCCTGCAACAAAGTGATAGAGAGCATATGCGTGATGCAAATCACGAACTGTTCTAAGGCATCTTGGCAGATGATTCAGACAGTCCGGCCCACAAAGCGAGAGCCGCGTTAGGGGAATTTGTTGCACGGTATATAAGGGGGGGTAACAGGTCTTCACATTGTGGCGTGGCCACGCTCGTTTTTTAGTACAACAGAATTGGCCATCTAATGTAGGCACCAATGGAAGACAAGACTTTTTGGTAAGATGAAAGACAAAGCAGAACTTGTTCATCTTATTGCGCCTCTGGGACGAGGGTTGTGTTTCTAGTCTGATACAACACTACAACAGAATACCCATCCTAATAACGCTCGTATCCATGACTCGGCTTCCTGCAAGCTATCGAAGCGTTGCAGAAGCTATTTCTGCCGAGTTGTGCGAGTGATCCTCAGCATGCCCGATGCTGATGTTACCAAAACCAGCCAAGTGGTATGCGGTATATCGCTGAGAACAAAGCTGGCTTCCTACAACAAATTACCCAAGTACCAGGAATGCAGTGCACGGTGTTTGGATGTTCGCCGTTCTTGCACAATTTGTTTCTACGCGGCGGAGATCTCAAGACACATCAAGCTGATAGAGACGGTCGGATGTGTTTGTGGCATCGGATTTCCGAACCGCAGCTTCGACCTCTTCCTGCGGTGACCCCCATACCCTCTTTTTGATCAGCCAAAACGTCTTTGAGGCGAGTGGTTTCGGAACCAAACACCGTGAGTAGCCGTTCGACCGCCTTGTCTTACCGCTGCAGACTCTACAGTCGCTGATCATTTAGCTGGCAATTCTTTTTCCCCTTTCCCACCTGAACTATTTCAGTGGAGGAGCATGTCTCACATCATGTGATAGATGTATGTGACCTGTCGCTAGTAATGCCTGTCTTTCACCTTTGTGAATTTTGCAATTAAATGAGGCGAAAGGATGGTCATGACGCTGACTTCATCTCCGTTACTCAACTTCAACCGCTACAATTTTGAAATAAGAGTCCATTGGGGAAATGATTGTTACTATTACGCTACAGGCATGGGCGGCTATCCTAACGCGCTGCTGAAAACTTTGCTTCAAACCTTTCCGTAATCAGATCAATTGGTCGCCGCTCCAGCGTGTCGAGCATCAGGCCAAATCTTTTTTGTACGACTTGCAGAAGTACGAAGCAATGAACTCCCGGACACGTTCATTCGACTTGTCATCTAGGGATTAGACCGGGGTGGCGGAAAGGTTCTGCTATGCGTATCGTAAGCGTATGGAACGATTCCGAATTTCATCTTGCATAAAGCTCCGATAACACCCGCGCGTGGAACCTTAGTGTCTCGACTTTCTTCAACATTAGCTCCATACAGAGTGGATAACTATCAAAATTCTCAGCAATCACTGGCTGGGGTGGCCGTGGCTTAACGCCAAGGGCTTGATGACCATGAGCGCCGCTGCCACGTAAGCCATGGGGCACACGGGAACTGGATTAGGCACTCTTTCTGTTGTTGTAAGCTTGCTATGAGGTCTATGTACGGATACCTTATTCTTCAAATGCCCACTGTGCAACCTGATAACAAATTGCACGGTCGCTCTGAGACCTTGATTGGCTGCCGTTACAGAACGGGCATTCGGAGACTGGGATCACGACTAACAACAGGGAGCAGGAACCTGGTTGAATGAGCCAGTTGGGAACGGTCTCGAATCGTCAGGTGCCAAACCATGCAGCCAAAGATGTTACCCGAGGCTGGAAAGTGGCTTTACTGCATAACGCGGTTCACAAACCCTGGCAGCAAGGACACGCCTCAACCAGTATAACAAATCAGCAACTAGACTGTTCTCTAAACAAGCCAACGAATCTGCACGACATGGTGCTTCGGCGGCTGCTCATACATGCATGCGGAGTAAGAATAATGCCAATTATAGGAGTTCCCCGACATGTTTGCCTGGTTTAGGCTGAGTCCAGATCCGAATCTCCGCCAGCCTCAGCGACTGATGTTGCGATATGAGCTCGCTTCAAGAGGCCATAGCCTAAGCGCCTGCGCTACTGCATCGCCATCGCTACTTGGGGACTTTGATGTATAGCAGTAGTGAGGTGCCAGGTTTGGGGAAGATGGAGGCCCCTGTGCTCTCAAGCGCTTAGAGATATCTATTTAAGTGTCTAAAATCTCGCATCCTGCAAAGTGACGCCGTCCACTTTTTGAAGCCCTAGATACCAGAGCCTCTCGTATTACCACTTAGTTCAACGTTCTTTCTTCTCCAAACAGTCATGACTAGTCCTTACACAAACACATTGGGGCCCACGAGCTACAGCGGAACCATTGACGGCATCTCTGTTTCTTGGACTTCGAATGCGATTGGCAGACTGGCCGACGCTGAAGACTTGTTCGGTGTAGGGCAGGAGCTGCTGAAGGCTCTAACTGAGCATTTTGCTGTTCTTGTCACTATTTCAATGCAGAACAGCACCGTCAAGATCATGTATGGCCGTGGCGAGGTTGGGACGATTCTTGAGTTTCGTTGTCGCCAATAATAGTCAACAGGGGAACACCTTTCACCGTGGAGAGTACCACGGGCCAGAAGACAGACGACGCTTTGCATCTCACTGTCCAAACTGCTGGTCCTACTCGAGGCGGCACACACGTTGTGCATATTTATTTGGCGGGCGACCGCGGTAAGGGTGTCGCAGGGAGATTCGACAATCTAGTCGTGGATGGCCAAACTGTTTCGACTCGGACTAAGGCTGGGAAGAAGCCGAATCCTAGTCTAAGCACCTCCAACTATTGCAAGAATGGCACGTGGCAGCTCTCGGCATCAGGACCAGCATCGAACTGAACATACAAGGTCATATCTCCGTCTCAGAGACGGGTAAGGCCCCAGTTACAAGAAGGACAGGGGTCTGATCCAATCAAAAGCATTACTATATAGGATACACTATCCGCAGCACTAAACTATATTGTAATATAAGTAGTAGTAGCACTCTAAAGCGTACAGAGGTACACTCTACATCTTACAACCTCCGCCAGCTGATTACCCCTTAGAGCATTATTAGAGAGCCTTCTATTCCGTACAACATTATCTTGCGATGCATTGGATTGGTGAGATTGAAGGTGTTATCAGAAGCATTGAGGCCAATTTATTATTGTAAGTACTAGCCTATATAGGGTTTTAGTGGCCAACGGTTTTGAAGCTACCACAGGTCACTTGCGGTCTGCCAATAAGCTAGAAGGAATTGTGGGCCCCTTCGTATCTGGAGCTGCCTATGCAGTTAGCTATCTGAATCTTGTTGATAACATGACTAATCAAGATGTTCTTGCGGGACAAAAAAAAATTATGTTTTTCCATGCAACGCCTCCTTTCCCTCCAACTCCCTACAACGCGCTCCAGAAGCTCTTACAGAATGATGCAATACAAAGCACCGTCGCAGTCTCCGCCTACATCTTGCCAAGTATCGCCCAGAGACGTCACTGACTTAACCCCGCCTAGTTCTCCAGCTGAGGAAGTGTTCGCTGAAGATGGCAAACTAGACGATTGCGGGAGTTTCGCAAGCTCCGAGGGCGACGAAATGGAGATCGAGTATTATTCTGAGCCTGCCGACAGATATTTCGAGGGACTTTACTACCCGATATGCATCGGCGACGTTCTGGCTGGCGCGTATCGCATTGTGCACAAACTGGGTTGGGGAGGGTTTTCCACCGTCTGGATGGCGTACGACCTGAAACGCCATAAGCTGGTTGCGTTGAAGATTGGCTCCCCTGGAGACGTGGCAGAAAGGGAGCTAAATAACCAAAAAGAAATCCTTTGAACTGTCAAGGACACTTCGCACATTTTGATCTTTGTAGACACCTTTTCCCTCTCTGGTTTGAACGGCACACACCTGGTGATAGCGTTCCCTCTTTGTGGTCCAAGCCTACACCTCTCCCTTCGGGAATTGGACGTAAAGCTTAGGATGAACGCTGCAAAGCAATTACTTTTAGCCTTAGAGTCCCTTCATGACGCTGATATTGTACTTCGTGGTGAGTAGGGCCGGGTCTGCTTCAGCATCCTTTCAATAGAGGCTTAAGCTAACAAGACCTGCACGTAGATCTGAATAGCGGCAGCGTGCTCTGGGACATAGGTGACATCGACCAGTACGATCCAATAATGGCCTACCAAATCTTCGGCCGCCCTCGCAAGGCGCATTTATTGGGGGACATTTGGAAACCTGGCGAATTTGTTGAACCAATCAAGGTGGACAAAAAATTGCTGCAAGGGAACATTTTCCTTGCCGATTTTGGCTTGGCAATTAAGGCCGGATCACCAGTCGACTGCAGATGGCAGTTGCCTGGTCTCTACTGTGCCCCTGAGCGATTCCATGGTATGGATCCTAGCTTTGCTAGCGATATGTGGAGTTACATGTGTCTCTTTGCAGAGTTCTGCTTTAGTTTTGTCCCCTTTCGCGGTATGGCATGTAGATCGGCACTCTCTCACCTAGTGGACAGCCTTGGTCCTCTACCTTCGCAATGGGATGGCATGTATGATGCAGACGGCACGCCAGAAGATTCCTGGTACGACCAAACGCGAGAACCATGCCCCGTGATTTCTTTAGAGGCAATCTGTGGACGGGCACGACCTGAAATGTCTGACACGGAGCAGAAGTTGGTTTCCTCCATCTTCTCAAAAGGATTTGCCTATTTGCCCGAAAATCGTTTGACGGCTGCGGAACTGTTACAGGACAAAGACTTTAATACCCTCATGGAGATATATGGATGCTGAGATTTTTTTTTTTTTCAATGGTCACTTCTTACTGTCAGATAAGAGCGATATTTGTGTACTCAAGTGTATGCGAGCTTGAGGTCTCAAGATATCCGTTTCCAGACCATGCTTGTCGTATCCAAGAGCTCCTCTATGCACGATCAAAAACCAGACAAGAATTAGAATTATTCGCGAGGCAACTCTATTGTGTATCGTGTCAAGATATGGTCACGACGCAGTTGATAAAGTTTACATGGTATTGTTAGCCGGAAGTTTGTGGGTTAACTCGTGTGACACGACATACAACCGATGGGTGTCAGCACGTCTGAAAGCACTATTATTTAGCCAGCCTTGTTAGATTTCATGATGCCCTCGATAAACTTCACCCTGTAGTTGTTATATTCCCGATGTTATGTATATTACTTATATTTACCCCTAAGAGCTTAGGGGTAAGTTTACATAATAGTCACGCACGTCGACGCTCGCGGCAAGATGTTAGGTCGACTGGGATGACACTCAAACGGCTGGGGCTGGGGCAGAAGATCATTTAGGAATAGAGAAATGCATTATTTCTTGGTTTGGCACTCATTGAGACAAATTTTTGTTCCCAGATCGTCATAAGTTCCATCTGGACAGCTAGGCTTGAAGGCAAAGTGAGGCTATACCTCTCACGCACCCAGTCCCTCAGCGGCTCAAAAGCCCTGCATGTGTGCTTGACATCAGAACTCGACTGCTATAGCGCGTCGGGATCAAAGTCATGTCTCCAGAGCACATGACGAACTGCCGGATTTGTTCGAAAACAATGATCTGGTGTGGTCTATAAACTCAGCACGGAGCTTCAGTTCTAGAGAAACAGCGTTGCAGTTTGTCTGCTAGGAGGACAGAGATATCGAGTCAATGGCCTTGAAAGAACTTCATTCACGACGGTAAAGCCCTACCCCAGTAAACTAAACTCCGCAAAATTGTCAACAACGGGGTTACGCCCATTATTCTGCATTGCGTTAGACTGGGAGCGGGAGTTTTTCGTGCCAAAGCAAGCAAAACATCAAACTGAATATATGAAAGCAAAATATGCAGGCGTGATGTAGGCTCAGAAGAGCCTGGTGGCAGCTATTTGGGGAGGAGTTACACTGCATAATGTCAAACGAGATGAGTGGTCATTTTCGGCGACACAGCATAGAAAATTCGGCAGTAGTATATATCCAGACAGATGGTCTTCAAAATGTCCTAGATGATAGCACTTCAGAGGGACATTGGACGATTTGCAAGGAGCTGGCTGCTGTCTTGAAGAAATGACTTGAGCGCCCTCCGAATGGGGGGAAGATCAAAGCCCATGGCTACCTATACCGCTCTGTGGGATGTATTGGTGGTTAAATCCACAAAGGTGGCTGTCCTCGCCATTTTTCTACAGCTGTAGTTCGTGAACCATATGTCTACAAGACACCGCGCGAGACGAGGAAGTTATGAGTTTGATGGCACAATTATAGTCCTAAACACAGCTGCGATGCTCGTTGTGTGCACGCAAGAAGAGGAAGGTCTGTAGTTTTCAGTATAACGGAAAAGTCCTCGCGACAGAGTCAAATGCGGAGGGCAAGCTCGTCGAATTTCACTTGGAGGTTGCCACTAGAAAGCACAGAGAGATCTCACATTCTGTGTCTGCAGATAAGGTTTCCTCAACGATCCAAGAAAACTAATGCATTCTAAGCACTGCAGCCGTGGAGTAATTGAGGCTCCTTGTGATACGATGCAGCCACTGCCTCCGCAATGGTTTCATACCGGGACATGACAACATCAAGCTTGTCCCTGGAACCTTTGAGACACCCTTGAACTCTGGTGAGAATCGAGATCCTGAAGGCATTCTCTAAGCAGTCCCACCTGCTCAACATGACTTGGCTCAGCATATCCAACCTGGATGCAATTAACGCACGAAGTCGAAGACGAGACGGAGGCGATTTTAAGCCGATGACACCTAATCACAGAGCTAAATTAAGGTTCAGTGTTAAGTTTCGGATATAGTCGTGCCCATTGACGCTGTGAGAGATTTCCGCCCATTGTACTTGACTGTGTTAATGGCCTGGGGCAGCTGGAATGTTGCATGCCGATTTACACATATGAGTACCGTCGAGTTATTTGCTCCATCAGCTGGTTCTATCTGATAGCGATAGGGTTTCGAGGCTTCTTAGCTTAGACAAACTAATATACAGGCGGGAGATATAGCAATGCTGCAGGGCTATAAGTCTACGATTATCCCAAGAGCCAAATCTGCTGCATAATCAACACGCCAGTTCCAGAGGCAAGACCGTAGGATTATTGTAATTGCTGACGCTGGAATGATTGACAACCTCACAAGTCAATCGCTACAATTAACGTAAGCCGTGCACAAGGCGGCCTGGATTGCGCGAAGTAGATAGAGCACATCACTGAGAAAGATGAGAACAAAGCACAAGATCCGGAATGAAAACGTTCGGTCTGAAGGGGTTTCCATCAAAGTGCATGCCAGTGAAGCGAAAACTCGTCAAGTCTCCAATACACAGCAATTTCGTCGCGGCCATGGTCGCAAGCAGCATAAGAAGTTGTGCATCGGATCGTCGCCTTGATGCCATCAAGCCTGTTGCTGTGTGCTGCCGGAAAATATTCTCGTTTGCACTTCGGAGAAATGGCTAAAGGACCCCCCTTGGCTCCTGCGTTCCCTCGCATGTGGGAGCCAAGTATTATATAAGCTGTCCTAGCCGGCTCCGTCTAACAGCGATAAGCCAGATAGGCAGAGTGCCCGAGTGGTCCAAGGGGATTGACTTGAATGAGGCCTCTCATCAGCTATCAATTACGTTCGCGTGCGCAGGTTCGAACCCTGTCTCTGTCGGCTGAATATTTTTTTTTCTTGGGGCTGGCCAGTTCTTTTTGCAAATCTTTTACCACATCGGGCGCACAGCACACATTCTAAGGTCGGTCGGTCATCTGAGCAGATCTTACATACATGGATCGGAATTTGTTTCTATGTTTTCCTAATGGGAATCGCAGGGTAGGTCATGAGATTCGACCTAAACGAATAACAGGACCAGCTCGAGTTTCCCTTAACCGTGCCGTCTAATACAGCTCCACCCACCTCTAGGCATTTCGCAGCAGTCTGTAATAAGCACTACTTACCTACCCTATTCTCTCAAAATGATGCACACGAAGTCGGTAGGTTACCAAGGTTTAAACTTGGTACAAACAAGTCGGTCGCTCGATAGTGTTGAATGCGTGCGTCTTTTGAAGTGGAAATCAAAGGCGTGCCCATTTTATTGGGCTTGAAGGGCTGCAAATTTCATCGTCAAGGAGTAAACGTCATATTGACAGACTAGTCGGATGATCCCCACTTCGGTCTGCTCTGCTCACCTGGTCAGCTCACGGTCACGGGTCACGGCCGTGGTCTTTCGACGGTGTTCTGTTGGAGTACTTCGGCTTCCATGAGCAGCCCGAGGCCAGAATGAGACCAATTTGTTCTGGAAAACTCCGGGGCCGGTGGCGGTGGATGGTCATGGCCTGCTAATAAAATCCATGATGGAATGATGGATGACCTGGTGCCCGCCTCGAGACCTTGACGACCGACCCCCAACACACCACCCTCCCCCCCTCCCCCCCTCCAGCCATCCAAATAATGAGCATCGCCCCTCCTCCCAGCCTGACTGACTGACAGCCCTGTTTCTTCATCATCATCTTCCCCTCCTGCCAGGCTTTCCTAGTTGTGCTGGGTGATTTTCTTCCCCTCCGCACCCTTCCGGCACTTGTAATAACATCAACAATCTGCTCTATCATTGAAATTTCTTCTTGCTGTCATCGACGCTCCTTTCATCTTTGTTCGGCCCAACCCAAATCTAAAACAAAGCGCCTCACAAAACGGAACGGGTCGTTCCGCGTCACCTCCGCCATACGTCATGTCGAGATACTACCGCGATAGCGATTCTGATGATGATCGCTATAGACGATCCACGGTGACTAGGTACAAGGTCACGCCCGATAAACACAGTGAGCGATACGGACGGACCGAGCGCGTCGAGATCGACGATGACCGCCGCTCTAGATATTCGGGGCGGAACTCGGGCGACTTGCTTGATGGGCGCGGTCCTCTTTCGCCCACCGACCGCCCGCGCTCTGCCTTTGAACCTTACAACAACGACCGGTCGCGAACCATGTTTTATGACAAGGACGGGCGCGACAACCGCCGAGACGCAGACAGGTCTCGCATAACTGTATACGAGAGCAAAGAGACAGACAGGGACTGGGATAAGCGCTCTCACTATGGTCCACCCGCTGAGGAGATGAGAGTAGAAAAAAGAGTCGAGGAGCGGTTTGACGACAGCCACGGCCACGACGTTGAGCGCTATCGCAAAGAGACTGAGTATTATGCTGCCCAATCTCCCCCCCCTGCACCTGTCATTATCCGTCAACAGTCAGCCGAGCCGCAAAGGATCATTGTTCAGGATGCGCCACCAGCTCCCATCATCCTGCCCCGCCAACAACCGGGCGTGGTGGTCTTGCGTGACAAAGAGACCGATCGCGAAATGGTCCGCAGAGAACGCGATGCATATGAGGATGACTACTATTATCGCTATGACCGTAGGGAGGTCGGCCCCTATCGAGGCGACCGTGAACGGGACTATGCCATGGCTCGCTACGAACGCCGACCCAGACGAGACGACGACTACTCCTACAGTGACGATGATGAATTCTACTATCGTCGAACCGTTCGCAGAGGACGCAGCGAGAGCCCGCACCACAAACGACACCTCGCTGAGGGCGCTCTTGCCGGCGCCGGCATTTCAGCATTGCTCAGCAGCCGCCGGGACGCTTACGGCGACCTCCCCGAGAACCGTGGTCAGAAAGTCCTCGCTGGTGCTGCCCTCGGAGCCCTGGGCACAGAAGTGGCTCGCCGAGCCCATAGTGCTTATGGGGACAGATATGGTGATGGCGAAGAGTTCCCCGATCATCACCACCTTCTGAAAAAGGGGCTTGCATTTGGAGCCGTAGCTCTGGCTGCTGCCGGCGCTGCTAAATACCTCCAATCAAGCAAGATTGAGAGGGAAGAGGCTCATCGAGGACGGAGCCGTACCCGAGGGTACTACTCGGGTGACGAATACTCAAGGTCTGTATCTCGCTCCTCTCGGGTAACGCGCAGCAAAAGCCGACGTCGTAGCATATCCACGGCGGCCAAGACTGCTCTGGGCACAGCTGCGACGGCTGGCATAATTAAGCACTTCCGTGACAAGTCGAAATCCAAGTCCCGCGGGAGCAGCCGCTCCAGAAGCAAGTCCCGACTTCGTCGTGCTGCCGAGATTGGAGGAGTCGCCGCCGCCGCCGGTGTGGCTAACAAGCTGTGGAAGGACCATAAGGATAAGAAAGAGGGCACTCGCGACTTGAGCAAGAGTGGTGACGATGACTACTACCGCCGGCGTGACTCGAGGAGCAGCAGGAGCAGACGCAGGAGTCTTAGTGGAAGTAGACACCGCAGCAGGTCGAGGTCGATGGCACGATCCCCTTATTCGCAGCCCGGCGCTGATCCTGAGCTAGGACTCGTTGAGTACGGAACCGATCCTTTTTACAGGGAGTCACGAAGCAGCGTGGCCCCCACAGACGCCGCCGACCCCGACGCTGAAGAGAGGCGAAGTAAACGTCACAGAAGAAGGAGACGGGATAGGTCGGCCTCGCGGTCTGACTCTGATGACCAGCACGAAAGAAGGCGAAGCAAGAGTCGGTTGCGGGATATGGCAGCTGCGGGTGCTGCCGCGATTGGGATTAAGGAATTCAAGGACAGGCATGAAAGAAAGGATCCAGACAGAAGGGACAGAATGTCTAGAGAAAGAGATGACGATAGACGATGTAAGTCACCAACCACCCCACCATGACTTGAAATTTGACCAGCACACTTTTCCCCTTCCCAACCCACAGCAGACAGCCGATTAACTGCCTCACCCCCCTGCGACAGATTACGACGGAGACCACAGAAGAGATTACTTTGATGATGCCGGGCCAAGACCTCATTCTCCCCTCCATGCTTCAGGCGGTGCCTACTACCCTCCATACCCTCCCACCCCAGGCGGCCCTCCGATGGCCAGCGGAGCCAACTATCCACCGTATCCCGAGTCTTACGGCGCCGCCTCTGTGAATAATGTCGAGTATCAACCATACGTGCCACAAGATTACACAGGATACGTACCGCCACCTCCTCCTCCGGCCGGTCCACCACCGCCTGGGCCAGGTTACAGATCGGCCGAGTACCCTCCTGGGCCGCCTCCGCCGCCAGCAGGTCCGCCACCGACTGGTGCAAATCGTCCGCCAGACCATGTGAGTGAAGCAGTCCGACGTCAAAGGAGCCCCGTAAGAGACAAAGGAAATGGTGCGTCCACCGTGCTATAGCGGCGAGGAGCGACACTACAAACCTTGAGTAGCGAAAAAAGACTGGAAAGCTGACTTTTTTCCCTCTTCCCAGATGGTGTAAGCCAGCCGAATTATCCAAGTAGGAACAGCGATCCACGGCTCGCTTCCAAATCAGTTTCGTTCATCCCTCTTTCGCCAAAGAGCTCTCGGGCAATGGAGAGACACCGCAGAGAACATGCCGAGATATCAGAAGAGGAAGGGTCGCGACACCTGGGCTTACGGGAGGAGGATGACGATGATGATGAAATCAGCAGAGAACCACTGCCAAGTTTACGTCGTCGACGATCATCAGATCCAACGGCCCCTCGTCCCTTGGTTCACCGCAGCAGATACTCTCGAGACGACTCGGCCTCGAGTTCCGAGGACGATATCGAAAACCTGCCAGATCGATTCGACTCCCAGGGCAGGCCACTTGATGGACGGACTGGCGGGCAGAGCAGGTGGACTACAAGACAGGGCACCTTCCACCGGGAGCGTCAGCGGCCGGGCGGATGGGATGTCCACGGAGCATGGCGGGTAAGCGGGACAGACGGCGAGGCTGTAGATCGGCTTGTGAAGAGTTTCACCAGCGCGCTGGACGGTCGGAAAAGCTGGGCGAGCGTTCTGGGGGATGTGTTGGGGTCGGGGCTCCTCCCGGGGGTAGAGACACAGAGTGGCCAGCAAAGTGATGATGGCAGAGTCGATAATTACGATAGGAGGCGGCGCACACGATGATAGATTGTTACGAGTAACGACGAATGATGATTTAGTTATTTTGATCTTTCTATATAGGGGTGTTTCGGGGTTTGTATAGGGGTATCATGAATGGCCGTTGAACCCAGTAAATAATGCGCAGTCGTGCCTTGATTGTTCGCAAGGGAAGGATCTCGCAAGGAGCCAATTTATGTGCGTAGCTCAGTAAGCATACCAAGCTGCCTCTAGTCCACCGCAAGACTCGACCAAGTCATCGAGTATGCAAACAGTCTGTCGACCTCGTCCACAGTGGTGTATCCGACAAGGGGCTGCGGACCAGCGCATCCCCCGGTCAATCTTGCGGAAGGGTGCTCTAGGCGCGGGCGCGCTTTGTATGTGATATGTGATGGAGCAGTAGCCCGTCCTTGTGATACAGGACATCGGATCATAGTGATGGTTGATCCCTATGGTCTATTTCCCCCGTTCAGTGACTGGGGTGTCGAACAAGCGATGCTTTCGGCAGAAAACGGAACCACATTGGCCACACATGTACTCTGGGTTGTGATTGCGGCGTTATCAATCACCAATTACTAGTCTTGTAACTCACGTTGTGTGCTATAAGACGTCAGATTCACGGAAACTGATGGAAATGTTCTAGAAGGCTGAGCAGGAGCGGGGGCGGGGCGGGTACGAATGAATGATCTCGTGCCCCGCGCCCCACTCTCCTCCTCCGTGCCACTCCGATGCCCGACAGATTACTCGGCGCTCATCCATCTTACTGCGCCAGGCATATAAAATAATCCGTCTGGCAGACGCACTCCCGATGCATATCCTCCTGTTACCAGCAGGGCCCAACACCCCCAACGCTCGCCTGCGGGCAAAAGATGACCTATTCCCGTCATCCCCGTCATCCCCGTCGTCCATAACATGTCACTCGTGGGCGTCTCAGCCCTGTTTCCCGTGAACCCTCCCCGTCGTCCGACTTAAACTAGTTCTTTTCTCTCCTTCTCAGCGTCGGAATACCACCCCTCATGACGCCCAGTCTTCAAGAGGTCGAGCGCCGCACAGCATGAACCCTCGCGGCCACGCGCACCAGCTCAAGCTCAAGCTGCTCGACGGCTTCAGGCGCAACACCGCCGAGGCCTTCTTCCCGGACCATCCGCTCAGGCCGGTCAACCGGCTCGGGTACCGGGCCATCGACGAGCAGAACCGCCCGTTTACGGGGGCGGAGATTGTGCATTCTGCGCTGGCGAGGAGGTTGGAGGGGAGGCACTTGCAGATGATTGCGATAAGTGGCTCGATAGGTGTGTACTCTCTGGCTTGGCGTTGGGTACAGAGAACAGGCTTTATCTATGACTTGGAGTTGAATACAAAGAACTGAGAGGCCAAGACGGCTGACGTGGCTTTATATTAGGAACCGGCCTGTTTATCCTCACCGGCCTGGCGCTCGCGACTGGGGGCCCGGCGTCCATGCTGCTCGCCTTCAGCGTCGTCGCTGCGAACATGTACTGCACGTGCCATGCCCTGGGGGAACTGGCTGTGTTCTTCCCCATTGCCGGGTCGTTCTCGTCGTGGGCGACGGACCTTCCTCGATCCGTCATGGGGCTTTGCGCTGGGGTGGAAGTAGGTTGGCTGCCAGGTTTCTTGACTTTATTTGGCTTCACTTGACTTCACTACTTCACTACACTCACTTCACTTCAGTTTACTTCAACATCTGCGACATCGAGATGTACGGCGAAGCAGAGTGCGTCTTTGCCGTGGTGAAAATCACAGCCGTGATCGGCTTCATGTGCGTCTTCAGCACTGGCACATCACGCTCTTCTACCTCAGCGTTGTGCTGCTCATCGGCATCCTGATCCCCCACGACGACAGCCGCCTCGCCGCTCGTCATCGCCTTCCAGAAAGCCGGCCTGCAGGTCTTCCCGTCGCCCATCAACGCCGTCATCCTCGTCGCCGCCCTGTCCGTGGGCAACTCCGCCGTCTTCGGCTCGTCGTGCACCCTCGCGCCGGGCTTCCTGGCCTACATCGACCGCAAGGGCCGGCCGCTCATCGCTATTGGCGTCGCTGCCCTCGTCGGCCTGCTGGGCTATCTGGCCGAGGTGTCGCAGCGCCACCGCATCCTCGACTGGCTGACTGCCATCAGCGCGCTCCCCGGCATCTTCACCTGGGGCACCATCTGTGCGTGCCACATCCAGTTCCGCCGCGCCTGGATGGTCCAGGACAGGAAGCCGAGCGAGCTCCCCTATCGGTCGGTCCTCGGCGTCGGCGGGTCTCTTCTCGGACTCGTGTTGAACGGTTTGACCATCATGTCGCAGGTTTGGGTCGCTATATTCCCTATTGGCTACGAGGCCATGTCCCGGGGCGAGCTGGCCAAGAACGCTGCGTTGAAGCTGATGGGCAGCGTCGTCGTCGTCGTCGTCGTCGTCGTCGTCGTCTGCTACGTCGGCCACAAGATGGTGTATAGGACGAGGTATATTCGCGCCGGCAAAGTCGATGTTGATACGGGGAGGAGGGTGTACAATGTTCATTTGCTGCATGTGCTGGAGGTGGAGGAGAGGGCCGTGTGACCGACGTGGAAGAAGGTGTACAAGTTCCTTTGTTAACCGTGTATATCGTGTTATGACTTCTGCATGTACGGGACCTTGGCGAATAAAATTATTCCTTCTCCATCATATATATAACTACCATCTATCAATCAAGACCTGTCAATCTGGTACAGCTTTGTCAATTGTGGTGCATATTCTCCGCCATAGCCGGTAGCACAACTGGCTCATCAAGCTTCGGGCACGAATAAAAGGGGCATTGCATAACAAGATACAGTCATTGTTGTTGATACATTTACCCGTCTATATAATGCCATAATCTATCGTCATCACAGCCAACATCAGCAACCAACACCTCTTTACATCATAACTCGTCTCGCACAGGCATTGCTTTTGGCCGTCCGCTATCTTTTTGCAGGTCGACCCCTTTGTTAGCCCTCCACTTTTCCCAGAGACCCCAAAACTCTGTCTCCATCTTTTTGTCCATCAGATCTGGCAAGAGAACCTCGTACGTTACATAAAGGTTTCCAAACTCATGCTTGTGGTATACACTATCACCCTCCTCGTGCCACCTGGGCATGCCCTCTCCCGGAATAGTCTCCACGTGTCCGCTCTGTACGACCTGGCCGCGAGGTCGACCCAGCCGCACAACATGGGAATCGAGATGGGTGATGTTGCGGGTCCAGTCTCCCATCCAGGCCTCTCGAAGCGACAGGACCTCCGTCCAGTACAGATCGTCGCCTTTACGTCGGAAGTATGCACCATCGACATTGTCCGGGTTGTCCTCGGCGGACGGCGGTTTCTCCACCAGCGTAACGATAAGATCCCCTGCAACCCAGTCGGGGCTTTCGTCGGCCTCATTCTCAAACAAGACCTTCGAATCACGCCTAGCACCTCGTCCAATATTCAGGTTCACTGTCGTAAGCTTGCGCTCTACCCTCTGACCTTGGCAAACAGGACACTTGTGCTTGATGCTCTTGCCTCGTCCGCCACACGCATCGCACCTCATCTGCATCTGCTGGAACATGCCAGGGGCCAGCTGTTGTTTGACGATGCGAATACCATGTCCACCACACCTTGAGCATGTCTCAACTTGACCATCAGCACTGCCGGTTCCCTCGCAGTGTTCACAGATATGCTGTCTGTTCCATTGAAATTCGCTCGTGGCGCCGTTGTAGAAATCGCGGAGCGAGACGCCGATTTTGACTTCGACATTGTGACCACGGGGCTCCTGTGAAGATCTGCCAAAGTGACCATGGCCGCCAAAGAACCGGCTGAACAGATCGAATGGATCGTGTCCTCCTCCTTCACCGCCACCATTCTTGCGTTGCTTAACGCCATCGTGACCGTATTGGTCGTAGATCTTGCGGGTTTCGGGGTCGCTTAGGACATCGTATGCCTCTGATACTTCGACAAACTTGCCGTGTGCTGTGTCGTCACCACTATTTTCTCAAGTTAGCAAGCTTATTTATGCATCGTTAACCTCTGGTGAAGATGACACGTACGGGTTCTTGTCTGGATGGTACCTCTTGGATAATAACCGATATGCTGATTTTAGTTGCTTGTCTGTCGCTTGCCTGTCGACACCGAGAATCTTGACAGATAAGACGTCAGTATTGACTGCTGTTCATAAAGAAACAGTCTAGGGAGAAGAATTACCTTGTAATAATCCTCGGCGCAAAGCGCAAGCTGGATCAAAGCCAAGAGGAACAAGCAGGTGATGCCGTGTACAAACATGGCTACGATTTGGCCCCAACTGAGGGGAATCTTTAAAGTGGCCAAAAAAAAAAGAACGACTGATCCCTTCAATGTGCTGAAAGGTGCATGCGCATGTGATGTGGCGAGGTGTGTAGAGAGAAACAGAAATTGGCCGGCCCGAAGGAGAATGCTCGTTTGTAGAAAGCCTGCGCAGAATATACCAGCGTGTTAACAAGCTGCCTGGACCCTAGTTGGTCCTATCAAGGAAAGTCTTGGCTTATTCGGAAGCTTACCACATTGTGATTGGACAAAGGACCCTAAAGCTGACCCACTTATGACAACCTCCATTCTAACTGAATTTCTGGAGCTACGCGAAAAGGCAAGAAGGCCGTCACGTCACACCTTGGTACTTGATTGCAGGTTACAAATGTCTGGTAGGTTGCAGGCGCCTCGAATTTCAGCATCTCCAAGACTTTAACGTCCATGTCAACCCGGCTTTCCATATCCTCCGTTCTCACAGCTTTGGAAAGGGGATTGTACATCTCCTGCAGGAGCCCTCTTCACCATGAGCTCCAAACGCTATGCTTTTGTGCCTATGGAGGACGATGAAGTTGGCCCGCAAAAGGTAGTCAAGGAACACAAGCAGAGACATCGACATCGCGACCGCGACCGCGCTAGGGACCAATCTTCTTCCAGACACTCCAAATCACATCGCGACCGCAGCCGATCACGCTCCCCACGCTCAACGTCTCATCGTAATGGAAGCTCGAAGCATTATCGTCGACACCATGTCGAAACTGATTTTGACGACCGATGGGCTGATGAACAGCCTTCATCCGATGACCTGCATGCACCCTCGCATGACGAAGAGCGAGAATTTGAAGTATCGGCGAGTAAACGTGTAAAGCTCGATCATGATGAGTCTAAGCGCGAAGAAGAAGACGACATGTCCGATAGAGCAAGAGAAGAGCTGGCTCGACGGAAAGACATCGAAGAAAGAGAGGCCTTCGCGAAGCGGTTAAAGGAAAAGGACGATGGAAAGTCGAAGAAGAATCAGCGCGACGGCGACTCGTCACGGCGCAAGCTGGCAGAGGATGCCGCTGCTCGGGACGCTGCGCTACCGGACTTGCGAGAGCGATCACGGCAGGAGTATTTGAAGAAGCGAGAGACGGAACGCCTCGTCCTGCTGCGCAAGCAAGTGGCAGAAGAAACTGCAGAATTGCGCAGCGGCGTACGGTTGTCGGAAAGAGAAAAGGCCGAGTTTGCCAAAAATAGAGAAATTCTAAGGCTTGCCGAGGAGAGATTGAAAATCGACGATCACCGCGATGGTTATTACATGCCGGAAGATTACATCACCGAAAAGGGAAAGCTAGACAGGAAAAAGAAAGAGGAAGCTCTGTACAAGAGATACGTGGAAAAAGACGAGTTTGGACAGGAGAAGTTTGTCACGGAGCACGAGGAGTGGGAGCTGGAACAGACGGCCAGAGCAAAAGCCCAGATTCAAAGGGCAGAGATTGAGAATGAGGACTATAGTTATGTTATGGATGATGCGCAGTATATCCAGTGGAGTCTCGACTCGCGGCTAGCGGGCGAGGGCAAGACAAAAGAACAGATGTTCCTGGATGCACAGATCGATGCTGCTGAGAAAAAGGCCCTCTCCATTCAAGAGACGCGGAAGAGCCTGCCTATTTACCAATACCGGGACTCATTTCTGGAAGCATTGGAGCAATATCAGATTCTGGTTATTGTGGGTGAGACGGGGAGTGGCAAGACGACGCAATTACCTCAGTATCTTCACGAGGCAGGCTATACTAAGAACGGAATGAAGGTTGGGTGCACGCAGCCGCGACGAGTTGCAGCCATGAGTGTTGCTGCGCGTGTGGCCGACGAGGTTGGGGTCAAAGTCGGAAACGAGGTTGGTTATTCCATCCGATTCGAAGATTGTACGAGCGACAAAACAATCCTCAAATATATGACAGACGGCATGTTGCTGCGAGAATTCATGACAGAGCCCGATCTAGCTGGCTATTCGGCGCTTATGATAGATGAGGCACACGAACGGACAGTACATACAGACATCTTGTTGGCACTCATCAAGGATTTGGCGCGGGAGAGAAAGGACTTGAAACTTCTAATCTCATCCGCTACTATGAATGCCAACAAGTTTGCACAATACTTCGACGACGCCCCCATTTTCAACATTCCCGGACGACGATACCCGGTCGACATATACTACACACCTGCCCCCGAAGCTAACTACTTGGCGGCTGCCATCACAACCGTCTTCCAAATCCACACCACTCAACCGAAAGGCGACATACTCATCTTTCTAACCGGTCAGGATGAGATTGAAGCAGCAGAATTGGAAATCACTGAGACCGCCAGAAAGCTCGGCAGTCGCGTTAAGGAGCTGATCGTGTGTCCGATCTACGCCAATCTGCCTTCCGACCTGCAGGCCAAGATCTTTGAGCCTACTCCCGAGGGGGCGCGTAAAGTAGTTTTGGCCACCAACATTGCCGAGACCAGTTTGACTATCGATGGAATCGTCTATGTGATTGATCCCGGCTATGTCAAAGAAAACATCTACAATCCCGCCACAGGCATGTCCAACCTTGTCGTGGTGCCTTGTTCTCGCGCATCTGCCAACCAACGCAGTGGCCGAGCTGGACGAGTTGGCCCCGGCAAGTGCTTCAGATTATACACCAAGTTCGCCTACATGAACGAAATGGACGAGTCGACCACGCCAGAGATTCAACGCACGAATCTGAATGGCGTGGTGTTGCAGCTAAAGTCACTGGGCATCAACGAACTGCTCGACTTTGAATTCATGGACCCACCGCCCACAGAAGCATTGATCGGTGCTCTCAACCAGCTCTTCGCTCTCCAGGGCCTCAATCATAAAGGCGAGCTGACCAAGCTGGGCCGGCAAATGGCTGAATTCCCCACGGATCCCATGCTGGCCAAGGCTGTGCTGGCCGCAGATAAGGAGGGTTGCGTGGAAGAAGTGCTCTCCATCGTATCGATGCTCGGAGAAGCCTCCGCGCTCTTCTTCCGACCCAAGGACAAGAAGATCCATGCAGACAGCGCCAGGAACCGATTCACGGTCAAAGACGGCGGCGACCACGTGACGCTCCTGAACGTCTGGAATCAATGGGTCGACAGCGACTTCTCCCCCGTGTGGGCGCGCGAGAACTTCCTGCAGCAACGCTCGCTGACTCGGGCCCGCGATGTGCGCGATCAGCTGTCGAAGCTGTGCGAGCGAGTCGAGGTCTCGCCTTCCACCTGCGGCGCGAACAACCTGCGGCCCATCAAGCGCGCGATAACGGCCGGCTTCTTCCCGAACGCGGCTCGTCTGCAGAAGAGCGGCGACAGCTACCGGACTGTCAAGAACAACACGACGGTGTGGATCCACCCCAGCAGTGTCCTGATGGCGGTTGACCCGCCGGAGAAGATGGTGATTTACTTTGAGCTGGTGCAGACTGCCAAGGAGTACATGCGGGGGGTGGTTCCTATCGAGGCCAAGTGGTTGGCTGAGCTGGCGCCGCACTTTCATAAGAAGAAGGATGTAGAGGCGATGGAGGAGAGGAAGATGCCTAAGCAGAGATAGCGGGCGGGATGTTATGATGAATCATGTGTATTCGGAATCTTTGCATAATTTTACATTGTCGGGCTCGTCCAGCGATATCTGCTCTCGTAGCACGGAGTACATGTACCACGCGCAACGCCAACATAGTTTCCAGTATCCGCGTTTCACGGACTTGAATCGCTCCTGGTGCCTGATAAGCTACGAGGCCGTCGCAGCCCAAGCCTCTCACACCTCATTGCGGAACATGAGCAGTTCCTTTTCCTAGGACTCTAGGATCCTGCTGGGTCACGTAGAGGCCTCGCCGCTGCCCTGCTTATAGCCTGGCCTCTCCCGCTGTCCGTTTCACTTTTCCTCCTCTTTACTATAGTCATCCAGAGAGACACTTCTGCCCTGATTCTTCGTCCTTCCCTCTTGTATTGAGGTGGTATTCAATTCTCTCGAGATCTCTTGTCATCATGTACATTCATCATTATCATTGATCCCAAGGAACACATCTTGACCTCTGCCGCTTTCGACGTGCATCCGATCAATCAGAAGCAACACCCTGGCCTCACTTGTTCATTCCCTCTTGTACAAAGTACGAGTTCGCTCTGCTGGTAGCTTCCTTTCTTCCCTTCGTCGTCTGGTAGTCCCTGTAGGTACTTCCTCGTGGCCCCTTCTGGTCTTCTTCTGGTGGTCCTCATAGTCAGTACCCCTACTAATCGCCCCAACCGGACCGTTCCTACCATCTGCCAATCGCCGTCTCCCGCTGTTGGGGCCACTTTGGACCGTTTCCTAATGCCTGACGATGGCTGCCGGAACGGTCCAGGAAGGCCGCGAGAAGGCCAGAGGGGATCACTAGTAGACGTACCAGGATCACTTGAAGACAAAGGGAATCAAGGTGAAGCGGACAACAAGCAGTCTGCTGGCGATGGTTTAGATGGAGCTAGCCAGTGACTATGATTGACGGGCGTCATGGCGTCTTTCAGGACCTTGTTCGATGATGCCGTTCTCGCATGCCGCCATGCTCTGACGCATTTATTGAATCGGTTGATTTTCTTTGTGTCGCTGACCGTCGCCGCTGGCTGTTGGACTGTTCCTAACGCCTGTTCGTCGCTTGTAAAGCGTATCGAAGTTTTACCTGCATTTGTGGTAAACATGTTCATCTTTGGAAAGCATTCTTAATGTTACGTGCTAGAATTGCATCGGTCTGAGAAATACAAAACACCTCTACTTAGCTGGTATCTGTGTTGCTATTCTCAATTTCAAATAATCTTGTTATTCACGGGGACGAGATTCAATATATCCACTCCTTGAGCGCCGCCCAGATGGGGCTTTTGATCCATGAGCCATGGACTTTTCAAAGACAACACATTATCATCAAGACGACACATGTCCTACTTCCTACCAGGGTTTGCGCAGTTGCAAGCTCTCTGCGTGTGGTCGTTTCCAACGTCGCCCATGCTAGTATGCCACGCCAGCTACTGCTTGATCTCAAGACAGTCCTGCACCACGCGCAGCAACATGAACTGCTGCTCAAATTCGATGGGTGCTCCGGGAGCTTTTGTCCCGCATTCGCCAAGTATCATGTGTAATGTCGTGCAAAGGCAACTGCATCTGCATTTTGTGTCCGTTGACACGTCTGACGAGTGTGTGCCATAACGTAGAGCACCGCAATAGCCTATCATACACCCCAGACGATTTCCCATTGTCCAGAAACCGACGCGTTGATACCATCCAGGTCTTCTCGGTTCTGACGCAGATTGCTTTCGATAAAGGCCGCTCCAGCTAGCACGGGAAACAAGCTAGCTAATTGGCAGTATCAAACAGGTGCTATTTCCGCCCACACGTAACCTTCCATTTCTACTAAACTATAGCGCGCTAATCGCGGAGCTTGTGCGATAGGAGATGTGAATGAGTTCTGGATTTCCCAAGTCTATTGCTGCTCCAACAGGCGTTCTGGCACAGGAGTCCAGCGTAGGATAGGGGTAGCCGGCACGGGCAGTCTCTTATACCATATTGTAAAAGAAATGGTGATTTCGCCGAGAAAGGTGTTTTGCTCCACACGCGAAGTACTATCAACCGTGAGCATAAGGGTAGTATTCTAGCTCTTACAGAAGAGACAAGTCACCTCACGTCGATATCTGCGAACTTTGCCGTTGCTGGGACCACCCACACTGCTCTTGCGCTGCCTATAAAGCACATCAGCGTCACGCCGGGGGGTCTTGAGCCAAATGGCGCTCTCCTGAAGATGCTGGCAATCGCAGCTATTGTATGAAGAGGTAGAGATGTGGGAGATAGAAAAGGCGCTCTTGAATTTTTTGACATTGGTTTCAATTTACAAGAGGTCTTGTATTCTCGGTTGTTGGCCCGGCCACAGGAGTATAACATGGGTACAATAAAGGGATTTCCCTCAATCTAGCCGCGAATAGAGTAAGTCATCATGACATCAATTACGACCTGTTTAGCATCAATTCCGCGATGTAATTGCTCTGACACGACACAGATTTCATTTGACAAGGTCATGCAACAGCACTAGGAAGATGTGGATATAATGTGATGTTACGTAAATCATAGGAATGAAGCACTCAAACTAGGAGGCACGAACTCGGAGTGGTTGACAGTGGCGTTACACAAGCATTTCCAGTGTATGAGCAGGTGACTATGTTTCAAGTCATTCATGACATAGTGATGATTCTGCGCAAGTAAATGCACGCCGACCATTCAAAGAGTAAGAGATGTATTGTCGCAGAAGCTGATTCGGAGCAGACGGTGGCAGAATGAGCATCACTAGACATTTGAAACATGAACTACGGAATTTTGCGGCACTTGCATTTGAGAAGCTTTATTTTGAAAACCTTTCTTCTTTCCCATTCAATCCCATCTAGATCGTGCTCTCATCTCAATGATTTCAATGGGTCCAAGCATGTATTACTCCGCCGGCTTGTTCCTCCGTCCTTATAAGCGTAAATTTCCCGCTCATCCGTTCGAAGATCGTATCTCGTGAGAGTTACGCGCGGCGTGGCATGCTCATCCCCGTCAGTCCAGAAACTCTCTTTTTGGAAAGCTGCAGCTGGGATATGTCTATTACTGGCGAGCGCAAGTTTACTGGGGCGTCGCTTTTGCTTCAGCGCTGTTGAACCTGTCGATGGTGCCAAATGGCTGCTTTGTTCTGCTGCATTTTTTTGTGCTTCGTCAAAAGACTTTTGACGGTGGTATGAAGGGCGAAAGTCCCGTGCATTTGTCCCTGATACTTGAAGAAGGCCTCTATGGTAGTCGTCTAGGCTGTCTGCGTCGGAACTATCCTCTTGCGCCCTTGTTGAGGAGTCTTGTCCCGAGTTACTCTCATGCCGTGACGCTGCTGTTTCGTCTGCGGGTTCGGAAGGCTGCTTCTCTTTGACTGGTTGACAGTTTGTCGCAGATTCCGAACAGCTCTCCGGTCCGATCTCTTCGCGAGAATCGTATGAGTCGTGTTCAGAAACTTGCTGAATGGACAGGTGGTCTTGGAACTCGTTCTCGAATGGCAGCGTCAAGTCGACCTTGCTAGTCGGCGTCAACGGGGACAGGAAGTCAAAGTTGAAATCGTCTTGAAGTGGCCGCAACTCCATGATTGTGGTTTTGTGAACTGAAGGGAAAGATGGGGGGTTTTTTGGGTTTTTTGGGTTTTTTTTGGAAACGGCCGGCTGAAGCGGCTTCATATGTTTTAATGTCTGATACCGGGGTCGTACGTCCTCTCGCTTAAGCATCGCTTCCACGGGAGGTTCGGCTGCAAGAACAGGTCGGCCTGATCATTATGGAGAGGGACGGACCTCAAGGGCTGGGCCCCAATATCTCTGCCTGCAAAGCCGAAGCTTGAGATGTTTTGGCTGACGCACGACGCCCTCCCGTTTTCGGTGCAGTGGGTGTAGAAAGCACTTAATCTTTGTGAAACGGAGTAGACGCAACTCACGACGGTTTGACAAAAGCAGATAAAGAGACTTTTTAACATGACTCGAGGTTTGTGGAGTAAATGGTCGGTTAGACCCCTTATATGCCGTGCGACAAATCAAACGACTCACCGACCGCCGGTCCTGTCAAACGTGCATCCATATTACTTCTTAAACGAAATGCCGCGATCCTACGCTATGGCTTGCATCCATGGGAGAGCCGAGGGAGAGCCGGAGGGGGAAAGGGGGAAAGGGGGGGAAGGGGGGCTCCAATGGATCTGTAACATACATTAAATGCCTCCCTCGGATTGCCGTTAGTAAGATCTAGGAATCTTAATTCTGCGGGAGTACGGAGCTTTCTAGAGGCACGCAATCTAGTCAGACAACCTGTCAGATATATGGCACCTGATTGATACACGGCATTTTCATTAGAATTCTCCTTGTACTCCATGTTCTACTTTTCCAATAACTGCACACACTCCATAGCTAGCCAGACATTTGAGCGCCATTCATTTACTCCGTATGCGTATGCTTTCATTTACATACTCGCCAAGCGATGTCCGCAATAAACACCAACATCCACAGGGACATGGGATTTGAAAACTCCACACCCCCAAGGGGTATTATCCATAATCCACTTGGCGGCGGAAAACGAAACAGGTGTGTGTTTTTTTTTTTGTCTCTTATGCTCTTTACTAACTAACACAAAACAAATTACCCAGCGTATGAAAGCCAGTCAAGCCTCACCCCAGGCATAAAGCAGCCATCAAAGCTCCGCTACTACTTGATCTGAGCGATGCTCCGGCTTGGTCCGAAGGTCATGAGAGCTGTCGGTTGCATACATTGGCATCTCCCGTTGACAGAAACTTCATGCGTTTTTAACTCTGCATGCAAGCATCTTCTTCCAAGTCCAGAGCAAAGGCCGCCCGCCTTGGCTTGTTTTACTAGCACTGTCAATTTGTGCTAGCAGAATTGTAGGCCAGAGCATAACTTGACATTTCTCCCAGTAGCCAAATGACGTATGAAGGCTCTGCTGGTACGTGTCTTCACGGCTAGTGATTTAATTGCTTCAGCTTCGATCCGAGGCCCGGATGGATCATGGACGGGCTAGCGGAAGAATCGACGCTAGCCTGACACAGCAATTTCGCCGTAGCCCCTATCCCTGTAAAACAACCTGTCGCTTGTCATCTACGCTCATTTCCGTATGAATTATTGGTAGATTGTGGAAGTGAGGGTCAAATGTGCCACCTTGGCTGGCTTGCAGAGAATGTCTTTGACTGACACATCCGCTTTAGTTTAACGAAGGTCATGATTGATGATACAGTATTTCAAGATGTCCAGCTGCTCAAGGTTGAGATTATGGTTGACACGGGTTGTGCTAGGAGGGTCCACGGTCTGACATCTGGGATATGAAGCTGCTGAGTGCTTTCTCTAGTAAGCATGTGCGAAAACACTTGCTGCTGCGCATGGGTAAATCCGTTCTGCATGTCTGGTAATTTATCTGACGATGCTCTAGTGTTATCATGTCGTGTTCAGAGAAGTGTACGCAGTACGGAGTAAAAGGAGATGGTTTTGGGATTGGTTGCTGCTGCGCGTTCATTGTATTCTGCCCATATCGGTGGGGTTACGAGACGCGTCATGTAACTCATTGTAATTTGGATTTAGGACTTGTATTACGTATTAGTGTCTCATTAATGCCCAAATGGCTCAAGTCGTATATCCGCAGAGATAGTTCGCCAGTCGGCGCTATTTAATGTACTTTATACCACACCAGGATTACATGAGGCTAGAAGTACCAGAGAATCTTAGACACAATAATAAGCAACGTGGGAATCCCTGCAAGATCCCTGCCATTCAGCTTTCCAGACAGTTGCCACTGTTTATCAATGTCAACAGGGCAATAAGGGCGCTAGTAGAATCAGAATACGCGTTTAGGGCCATGTCGGCATTAAGAAGACAAGACCCAGCGTACCTTTTTACAATGACGACGAGTAAACAAACGCATGGCAACGGACGATGCACCTCCGCACGCATCTTTGCTGTAGCGGTACTTCTTATAATTCCCTCTTTCTAGCTGCGCAACGCAACACCACCACATTCCTACTATACACCCAGCCAATATTAGAACCTCAAGAGGTGCTATCTGCAATACCTAGATTCTTTCTTAGTACGTCTAGACTATTATCGTCTTATGGGCTTTAGCTGCGTAATAGGTGGCAAGATGGCGACCATAACGCGCTTTAACTGGTTGAAGTTGAAGAGGTGGCTCTGCATAGAAAGTGGTATACCACGTAATCTCTTCCTTTTCGGGTCTACTTGCTGCTGTGCGTTCAAAAAATCCGTTGCTGCGCGTTTATGCACTCCAGGTTTAAGTGACTCCCACGTGAATATGTACAATGCAGCCTCTGAATGGTGTACAGAAGTACGGAGTAGACGACAGGGCAAGATCGACGCTTATCACCATAAGCGAGATTGCTATGTAATTCTGCGTGCAATTTGGCTGGAATGTCTTGATGGAACCTTGCAAAGTGACTTTTGATTGGCTGAAATTGTCCCTGTAAAGTAGAGCTGTTGAACCATTCAGGGGTTGGCCTGCATGTACATTATGTATGTAATTTCTACGGAAGAGTGCGATCAAGCACTCTAACCACATGAAGTTTTACCCCTTTAGAGGAGAGTACACTCCTTTTGCGGCGTGTGAGACTCTCGTTTAGCAGAAATACGGAGTAAGTGAAGGATTTCGTCATCGTAGCGACAGGATTGGCATTAGTCCGTGGCTCGTTAAATGGCTTGGGATCTCGCTTACTGGCCCATGGTCATCCATTGCTGTTGTCAATCATGCATAGCCTTTACCTCTTGTTGTTGCTCGTCGACCTTCATGCGCCACAGCCCATCCCATACTGCAATCTGGCGTAGTCCAGATGTGAAGAAGGCCGTAGTTGTAAGCGTTTCCTATTGGGATCGTGGCCTTGAAACAACACGCGGCCAGTGGATGGTAAATGTCCATTGTGATGGCAACGAGGACATTGCTGGCTTGGGCAACTTGGCATGAGTCAGTAAACCCATTTTTGAGTCATTTGAGTCATGGAAACGCGAGTGATAAAACTGAAGACGGGGTATTGCGATCAGTACGGAGTAGTCATGTGTAACACTCCGGGTCTCGCCGAAGACCCAACACCTGAGACACGCAATTAATCCTCGTTGCCCAATATCGGTTATATATTCCAACAACAGCCCTATGACCACCAGGGTGAAACTCAATTAAACACCAATTGGCGTTTGGCGTCCGGCTCAACTGTCCCCGTGCTCTTGTTTCAGTTCACACGTTGACTCCTAAGCTGATTCATGGTAACCGTGACGGGCTCTCACAAGACAACCAAAGCTTGTCATGGCCCTTTATATCGCTCTAATTATTCAAGGCTGTCTTATGTTCTACGGTGAACAGAAAATAGTGTCCAGGATTTGGGTTAGGGTACGACGGTACATGAGAGTTTATAGTAGTACTTATTTCAATGTATGTCTGCCTAGTTAACTTGACCAAGGCACGCCAGTTACATTTGCCTCACCGTGACTTGAGAGCGCGACATCTATTTCAGGTCCAGACGCTGCTGAACTGGGAATTACCGACGGAATATTCTTTGCAGAGCTTACTAATAAGTGCGTCTTGACACACGTACAGAACCCCGATCTGCCTGCCATCCTGGAGTCAAAATATATCAACTCAACCAAGTTCTTCTTTAACGACGGTGCGGATTCGGGTCATTTAGGGACTGACGAATGTCCATACGCCCGAGAAGCCTTCTTACCAAGGCAGCTCCTGGGACACAGGTCAACTACACGAGCATATTTGCGCCACAGCTATGTTACTACACCGGCAGCGTCACCAATAGCCACTTAGAGCTTCAGTCTAGCTCACGAGGGTCTATCAGGGTCTCAGGGCTATAACCAGGATGACTCTGACGCGATGAGTGGTATGTTCGCGATTAATATTTCTTGGTCAGCCGTCAAGATATCGAAAGTGTCTTGACTAGACCTAGTTAGGCCGCGCTCTTCCCCAGCTGACGATTCGTCTTGTGAGCTTTTTCGTGATAGCTGATCCTTTACGCCTGATATTGCAAGACTGTGGTCTTATTTTTAGCAGAACCAATTCACACCGGCTATGTCGCCTGCTAACATTTGCTCCGCTTCAGAAACCGTGAAAGAACAGCCATGGTAAAAGAGATGCTGGGCCAGAAAAACTTGACCATTTTATAGACGAGGAGGGAGACGAGGAGGGGGACGTAGAGGCGCGGCAAGGATCGATGGGTTAGAGAACACCTCTTCGTGAAACTGCGGAAAATAATCCAACCTTGGGGAGAAAAGAGGCTCTCATGACTACGTTGATAGAGGCTAATATATCAATGGCGGAGTCGGCAGGATTTGTGTGACCCCGTCTACAGGGCTGAAGACATGAGTAGGCAATGGTTAGAAAGGGGTGCGATGGAGGAATTTTTCCTATTAACAGAGCAAGCAAGCAAGCAAACCCATAACCTAGCATAGTCAATTTTTCGTTTCTTCAGTTGGACCCTTTCACATTAATTTATGTGGGTTTTGTGTCAACGAACAGTCCTTTTTTATAACATCAACTGTTTGAGTTGAGCTTTCGCGAGCTTGAATTCTTAAATATTGGCATTTTGGTTGTCCGGAGGATTTGCCGTAGCTAGGAGGAAAGGATAGGTGGCGTAGCCCAAACTAGACTCTTCCTGAGAACGAAACACCCTTTCATTACATGCTGTTGGCTCCGAAATGGCCAACATTTTCCGATTGATTCTTCTCAAGTCAACTTTATCGATAAACTAGCTTAGATATAGGCTTTCTAGCATCGTGCGGTTGTGCTAGACTTTAGTGAAACTGCGGACTGGGAAAAGGATATACATGCAATGATGCTTTTATTGAATTGGCTGTCGCAATGGATAGATATTGCATCGCCAAGGACACACTGTTGGCGGACAATGCGAGGCGAGTGCGCACGATGGCACTTGTTAAGATGGCAGTAAAGAGAGCATATTGGTATTTTAGGAACGCTTTTGGTCAATTCACGGTGCGTAGTTGTCTTAGGAGTTGGACCTGTCGGCTTTGTTCTCGTCTTCCGTAATATAATCTGGAAAACAGAAGGAGATGGAATTTGATGGAACAGGTCAGAGCCAGGAAAAAACAAACGGTAAAACTCAAGATGATTGAAGGAAAATGACTTAATTTCAGCAAGAAGAGGGAAATCTCATCTCCAGACCCAGGGTTGAGGACTCTGCTTCATAATGCTTCCTTCTGTCAGTCATCGAGAAAGCGTCGCTAGCCCAGAACTCGTTTGCCCATCAGAGCAGCTCCAGCCTTTACTTTATGGATTGGACGCATTCCATGCTTGTTTAGGCGTGCACACAGGGCAGAAGAACTCCAACTGGCAGATTGGAAACAGAGGCGAGGCGGGAAATCTGGAGTGGGAAACACAACGGGAAGCATCGCTGCTGACGTCATCTTTCGGAGCAACACTCCGAGTTTTGGTGCAGCTGCACAAAAATGCCGTCACCATTTCGCGCTTTTCCAACTTTCCATGAAATTGGCAAACACAGCTCCTTTCAAGCATTTCCCATAACTGGGACTTGCATGATTTTCGTCATCAGGGAGCCTTTATCCGGCACCTAGCTTTGGGTTCCGCACTGCAGACAGCGCTGGCAACCCAATCCTTGCATCATCACGAAATACACACGTTGTTCTTACCTACCTAAGTAGTTAAAGCTGCTATTCTCAGCTGAAGCTATTCACAGCACTATAGTTGCCCTCTACGCCTATCAATTTGGCGATTTAGCTAAAACTAGAAACGCTCTATTTGCAAGCGCCCGCAAGCTGAGATTTAGCCTCAGACCCATAAGACCCTGCTGAAGGCCGGCCTCTGGTCCTTTTAAATTGAATCCTACCATGCTATAAAGGCTAAAGATATAATTCTGAGCACAATAAAGGGGCTTGTAGAATGTGTAGATGACGTGAGGTGAGGACCTAAGCGGTTGTTGTGGGTTAATTAAGGGCCTACTCTGGCCAATCATACTGTGGATTCTGACTCCACACTAGCTTCACCTTGTGCTAACATGACGTAATCCATGTTGTATCCAAGGCGCTTCCGAGTTATTTTAAAGACAGAGTGTGGCGCTCCGGAAGGATTTCCTGCAAAGAACAGTGCATTTTCAATGGCAAAACCGTTTCCTGCACATTTCCTCCTCCTTCCAAGCCTTTACCCCCAATTCTCCATTTTCCTCATTGTCGAGTGGTGCAAGTTGAGCTCGTTCGACTCTTTCTGATCAAGCCTCATCTGAATTATACATATAAAACTCTTACTTCATAATTACTCGCCATGTTCTCGTTAAGACAAGTTGGCAATCGCCTGGTAACCTGCCGCGCCGCTCCCCGTTGTGTCACTCGTCGTGTTCCTCGCCACCAGACATGCCGCCTCCAGTCCACCGCAAGATCGACCCCGGAAAGCTCAACTACCTCACACTTTATAGCCGGTGTGGCTGGAGGTGTGGTAGGAACAGCCGTGGCATACGGCGTCTACTCCTTCACACCGGCTGGAAAGACGGCTTCCAAAATCAACAAAGCTGCGCTTGATGCCAACAAAGCCTATGAAGCAGCAGCCAAAAAGCTGCAGAACAATACGCCTAATGCTGATCAAGCCATCGACTCGATCAGACAATTCGCCTATTCTTACGCTGCCTGGGTCCCTGGGGGCAAAGGTTACGTCGATGCTGCTTTCAAAGACTGGGACACTGTCCGCGAGAAACACAAGGAAGAGGCCGACAAAATCGTGAACGATGCTTACAAGCAACTCAAGGAGATTTCAAAGTCCGGCTTCAGCTTAGAGACTGCTTCGAGGGCTTACGAGGTTCTGGCGGACGTGTCCAAGAGAATCGCGAGTCTTGGAAGCGAGGCCATTTCTGACATTATCGACAACCATCCCGAAGCCAAGGAAAAGTTTGGCCCGAGCATTGAAAAACTCCAGTCCATGAGCAACAACTACGGTCCAGAGGTAAAGAAGCAAGTTGATGAGACTTGGGGCCAAGTCAGAGATGTGCTTGCAGGCGGGTTTTCCGCTGCAAACCTTGACAAAGCTCGCAGGTTGCTCGAAGAGAAGGTGCAGCTGGTCAACAACCTCGGCGACGAGGCATGGAAGAAGGGGTTGGAGGCCGCAAAGCCATACCTGGACAAGAATCCCAAGGTCAAAGAGCTCATCGAGAAGAACGCCGACGCCTTGAAGCAATCCAACGTAACGGAACTTTTCAACAAGGTGCGATCTGGCGACACGGAGGATGTGCAAAAATACATCCAAAATGCAGTTGAGAAGACGAAGGATAAGGCTTCTAAAGCTAGTAACAGCTTTGGCTTTGACAAATACCTGAAGATGGTACCCCAGGGCAGCGAAGTCTTGCAGAAGCTACAACAAATCGGCGAGGTTGCGGATAAGCACAAGGATGAGGGTGAGAAGCTTTTCAAGGAGACGGTTGAGGAAATGAAGCAAATTCTAGACAAGAAATCGGAGAAAGGGAAGGAGATTCTTGACAAGGCGAAAAAAGAAAGCAAGTAGATGGTTGGTCAATTGTAAGGAGACCGTCGTTGGCGGCAGATGCAGCATCACTCAGTCAGTTGCGGCCTGGGAGTTACTTCCTAGTATGACCACAAACTCTGTAACATAATCCTAAGATTTCTGCTAAGGCTGCCCTCTTGAGTCAAATATGCATGCCATATCTTCCCCATGCTGCTGCTGATCGATTCTTACAGTCTGTACCGGCGGAGAATTACTCGTTTTTTCCCAGGAATAGTAACAGATTTGACAGGTTTCAGTTGGGTGTCGAACCTCGGACTCACCTATCATGAATTTCGCACCTTTCTTGTGTCAATATGGAAGCAGCATAACGGTGAATTCGCCACCTGTAATTCGTGCCCCCGAGGACATGGACCGATCACACGTTAGTCGGAGACAGATTGCTTGATCGATACTGTGCAACCCCATCCATCCAGTTGTGGTGATTCTTGGCAAATGTCAGTGCTGACTTTTGTTGAACCGGTTTTTTCTAGATGAAGATTACTATGCAAAGTTGATTGTTTAATCAAGATGTTATTTGACAAGTCGAATGTCTAATAATAGTTGTTGGAACAGGGATGTTATCGATGAACAATTAAAGCGAAGATCCCATACACCCTTGTCAAACAGCGAATGCCCCCTGGTAAATATGGCAAGAAGTCAGAGCTAACCAAGCTCGGAGCAACCGGTAGGCTGCTTTAGGCCTGGAAGCTCCAGGGAGCCTGACTTAGCAGATACATCACCCAGGGTCGTCATTAGACAACTTTGAGTGTCTCGACAGAACTATCTGACTTTCCTGCTAGCACGGGGGACAAAAACGACAAAACGCCACCGGCACATCTGGAAAGCATTCAATCATGCTTGTCTAGCAATCATGTTCCATTTACCCAATGCAATTATGCCATCTCTTCTGTGTTTCTCACTTCCTGTTTCCCTTCTTGAGCACCTTGCGTTGTTGCTGACGCAGTTCAAGTGAGAGCCTGGTCCTCCATAGGATAGTCCAGCCAGGCCGTTGTGTCCAAGTAAGCGTCTAACTCGTCATTCCACAGCGTAGAATCTTCATTTCCAACGGGATTGTGTTCGGCGTCGGAGCCAAAAGTGAGGCTCTGATCACCCAGTGCACCAAGGGCCGTGTCACGAGTTTTCTGAAGGCCATCCTCGTATGAATCCCTTGACAGCTGGTCCTCGTGTCCGAGAATCATGAGGACTTCAGGAGGCAGGTCGGCCGTGAAAGACGATTGGTGGAACGCGGGATTCTCAGAGCTGTCGACGTCCTGGCGAGGGTAGTGCTGCCCGACGGGCAGCATGTCCGGGACAACAGCGTCACTGCCAGAAGCCACTTGTCGCGAGTGTCCCCCCTGCGGCACAGATGGCTTCCCGGAAGGCACCAGATCCTCCGCCAGAAGCCGCGCCGTCTGAGCAGCGTTGGGGAAGGACTCGGCGAATAGCCTGTCGATTTCGCCCCAGCGCTGTCGGTCCGCTGCCGCTGCCGCCATGAAGGACGACATGGCGATCTTCTGTTCCAGGTACGCCTCGACCCGCGCGTTGAAGTCGGCCGACGCCGTCTGCAGCCGCGGGCCGAGGGCGACCGGGCGGGACGGCACCCATGTGTCCTCCTCCTCGTACGTCTCGTCGTTGAAGACGATTTGCTCCGTGATGAGCAGGGCTTTGCCCGTGCGCAGCTTGTGCAGCTCGCTGGCTTTGTAGGCAGATTGGAGCCGGGCCTCGATGCTGCGGTCCGTCCGTCTTGACGCGGCGATGTATGCTCGCTCTTGGTTTTCGTCGCGGCTCCGGGCTTGCCGCGTTGGTCTCTTTACTTTTCTGTTAGCTATGTTGTGCACCATGTTGGAGGATTTTTTTTTTTTTTTTTTCCTCAACGGCGGTTACTTGCGTATCGTACCTGTTGGCGAAGTGCCTTGGGAGGCGCCCTGCGTTGATCCATTGAACGAGGTGAGGTTGGAGCGGCTGGTGAATGGCTATCCGAGACAGAGACGGAAAGCTGTGATATAACTACTGACTTCTGTGACTGCAATGATGATGATGATTCGATGTTGTTGTTGTATCACATCAAATCAGTGCAGGAGCGAATCCTTGCTCCATGATGGAGATTGCATTCATCGCGTTTCCTAGGACCCTTTTCCCCGCGCAGCATCTTGGGCATGGTCGTCCGATTGGGAACTCCGGATTCCAAGGCCCCATGGATGGGAGCCCATGTTTGATCACAACGCCCACAGGTAATTTGGAATCACTTCGTCGCAGATCGGCCAGCGGTAGACTAATCGGGTTCGGAGGCGCCGCTGACATGGGCTGAATGGCCGGGGACGATTTAATCCGGACTGGTCCTGGTCCCGCAACTCCAGCCACGGCGGGGGACGGGATTTGATCTTGTTCCTTGAACGATCGATCATACGGAGTATTGCCCACGCAGATCATTAGCCAGCCGATCCACCCCATCTAGTCTCAACGCGCACATCGATCCCACCAGAACGAAATGCTCTTGACAGCCATCAAGCCGCAGGTGTTACCGCATGTTAGCAAATCACTCCGCACGTGGGAAACGCATGACAGCACTTGAAGCGGAAGGGAAGGAAGGGAAACAGCCATGTTGAAAAGTCGATACCGCGTACAATGCCTCGCTACACGGCAGCTCTGGAAGATGAGATCGGGGGTTCGGAACTAAATGGACATGTGGGACACTTGATGCAGAGGCTGCGACAATGGGCGTCGAATCCTTGGATTTCATGGAAGCACTGGTCAAGAAATCGAGGTTCTGTGCCGCCAGACCGCTTCAAGCCAGAGATCCAATGTCTTGTCGGAAACCCCATTCGTTATCGTCTGCGGTTCCTGGGCGCCTATTTCGTGCCTGGAGTCGGATCTGGTTCGTATGCCGGTGGCTGGTGCCGTGCCATCGCTCCTGATTCCGTGCATCTGCATCAATCTTGCCAGTGAAAGAGGCAATGGCCCAGCAGCATCATTGCCGCCGATGGGGACGCCATCTTCCATCACGACGCCATCATACCGCACGAGCATAATCCGCCGGTACGCTACCTGCTCCATTTCCGCGCAAGGCCAAGTATGCGCTTCTCCCCATCGCTTCATTGTGGGATGTTCCAATCTCCAACCGCGACGTAACTACCCCGTTTTATAAATCATCTTGTGCACGGCAATTCACATGGCTCCTCGAGACTAGGACCAGCCTGCGTAAGCCATTACACCGTCAGACCCAAGTTCACAAGCACATGGAGTATAAAGGATTCGACTTACAACTATTCTACGCGAGACATATTGTGGCTGTCCAATACCGGCTGTGATAATGTGCTGTCTGCAATACATGTTGCAGATTGTTGCTTTGGACTTTTGCCGTGATGAGAATATCAAAATCGGTGTAGCTCTAGTCGGAATGCCGAAACGATGTGCTCGCGGCGTCAGACTCCTGCATGATAAGATCACCGGACCTGATCATGCATCACCATGCCTCCCCTCTTCCCTTGGAGGAGATTTTGTTCCGCACGGCAGCAGCTTCTCACGCACAAACAACAGCCAACTACACGCAGATAAACTATTCCATACGCTAATCAAGGTCCCGTCAGCATGCCCTCGAAAGAGACCTCCAACAGCATACCCATCATCCCCCATGCTCAATAGGGACATCATCAATATGCGCATGGGCTTTATGCACAATTATCTCCGTACGCACTTCGCCTCATGCTCGGCAGCATCAAGGCAACGATCTTGAGGCATCATAGACATCTTCCGCATTCTAACGCCACGAATATGAAGCGATCCCCGTTTCTCCTACAGTGCGATCGTGGCCGCATCTCGTTAGGCACCATCGTGTCTGGCATGCTTACTTACTCGCCGCCCGGAACAAAATGGCTTAGCGAGCGAGATGTACTCTGACGTCTTTCACTGATCATTGAAGCATGCCGCATGAGCACGCTAGACAAGGCTTCTCCTCCGCATCGAGGATATGTCGGAATCTGGCTTTGCAGTGGTCTTTCTATCTTGGAATTGGCCTTGCTGGGCATGTGCCTTCTTTCTGCTCACGGTCCTAGTTCGATTGCATGGCTGTTTCTTGGCAGCTCTTCATCCGCTGCTCAATATCTTCCCTGTAGACGTCCCTTTTCCATGATTCGCTCTTTTCAGAATCAAGACTACGTAGCAGTCACATGGGCACGGCTGCTTCCAAGATGATCCGATGATCTTCGTTGTCGCAAGTTTGGCGAGTGCGTTAACCTACATGCTGTCTCGACTGTGATAAAGTTCAACCCGGAATGCGCAGACTTCAACCGCGAACCTGAGTAATGAATATGCGAGTCCCAATGCAATCAGCACAGGAAGCAGCGTAATCATCATCTCAGTTGGTAACCAGACATGACATCAATGTCAAACGAGCAGGCTATGTATTGAATTAGCATAGAGGGCTGTGGAGTGGCGCGGCTGTAGAGTCATAGATGGAGCTCTACCCGCACGCGGTTCCCACGTACAAACAGTAGAACAACAACAAATGCAGAGATGGCTCTTCTGGGTCATGCGACTGTCGCATGAAGGAATGACGCAGGCGACGGCAAAAACGCAGCCAACTGTTCAGATTCAAACGCCAATTTTCATTTCTCTATATGACCGCACGCCAACTCTCGTGACAAGAACATGCCCTTCAAAACGCCTCCCCCGTAAAATACAAAATACGCCCCTGCTATGAGATGTCCCCTGGCCCCTACTCATTGTACTCATGTTTCGTGCCCAAGAAACCCTCGCCACCACTCTGTCGCTTCCTCTTCCCGATGACTTCGCGGAACCACTCGCTGAAGGTAAAGCCCCAGTGTCCCGCAACAAGCACACCGGACAGCACGTTGATGAGCTTGAAGAGAAACTTGAAGATGCCGTCGCGATTCTCAACGACAGACAGCAGAATGGGCTCGATGTCGTACTTGACGAAGATGCCTGGCACCGTGTATTCCGACACGGACTTGCTCTGCTCAGTCACGGCGTACTGGTTGGTGACGATGGAGCTGGAACCGACGCTGTACCGTGTTGGCACGACCGAAACGTAGTATTGGAACTTGTAGAAGTGGTCTGGCGCGATGTTGATAGTGCGGTCAAGCGGGTTGACCAGCCGAGGGAAGTAGGCGCCGAAGGAGAGCTCGTTGATGATGTGCGAGAAATTGAAGTCTGTGTTTTTTTTTTTTTTTTTCCACGGTTACTATGTCTGTGACAGATTTTTGTCTTCTGTGCACCTCCAGGGTGGCTACTTACTGCTGTGGTCCAAATGGCCGTCTAGTGAGGTGTATCCGTGGCCTCTGGCCGTGATATGAAAGTCGCCCTGGACCTTGTTCAAATCCAAGCTGCCGTAGAGTCGGCAGCTATCAGGCGGGCCGCGAACCCGTGGCGTCTTGGCCCACTTCGCTCGCTTCTTGCCCAGAGCCACGATGTCATGAACGTGTTCCTCGCCGAAGCCCTCGTCATCGAGGTTCTCCCACCCAGCACCCGTCACAACGCGGCCCTCGCTGTCTCTGCCCAGCTTGTGCACACCCTTTTGGTTGACCCATTGCGCCCAGCTCGTCTCGTCTCTATTCAACATGGTGCCAGCCATGATGAGGTCCCCTGCCGCATCCTGGACGTTGACATGCAGATCACCACATTTCATGAGAATGACGGTGTCGAGGTTGATTTGCATGGAATGCGATATGTCCTTCTCGACGGCAAAAGTGTGCGACTCGGATCCGCGCCACCACTGTGCCACCTCGGCCCAGAGCAAGATGAGGGACATCACGGCCATGGCCACGGTCCATTTTCCGCCGCCTTCGGTTCTCGTTACATATTGCGGCTTCGATTTGGCTGCGGCGGTGTTATCGAGTAAGCACAATACTTTATCTCGGGTCAATTGAGTTTATCTGGGAGAGGTGGAACGTACGAAAGGCATCAAATGCACTGACAATGCTGCCCTTTGCGCCAAAGTGATCCTCGTCGAGGTCATGCTTCTCGAAGTGTTTCATGGTGCCTCTTGCTAGTATTTGGCGCAGCTGGTGAACCTCTGTATTTCGAAGCAGAGACGAGGTAAGCGAGAAGTCTTGTATGTGTTCGTAGCTGGCTCAATTCCTCAATGCCATTCGGACGGGTTTCGCTGCAAGATTGAACAGCCAGTGTGTGCGCGCAGGGCCTTGTCTCCGACGTTCAGAGCAGATGCGACGAAGAGGGCCATCTGGTGCTTGGAAAATAATCAGAAGGACACCTCGTACAATTGGGGCCATATCCCTGTCAGTTCTAGCGTAGCGACGGGTGGGATGCGGGGACAAAGTCGGCCCGCTCGACATTAGAAGCCCTATGATCGGAGCTCGGATTATAGTAGGAGCGCGGGCCGCGAAGCGCCTTTCTGCGATTTGCGGCATCCATGCAAAGCAGGGGAGGAAGTGCAGCTTCCCGCTTTGACAGCGTTCGTCGGTGGAGACAGTGATTCTTCATTGATGCTTCTTATCAATTCGTCCGGGTATTGATCGATGGATTCGCGATGTATGGTGGTGTAGTCGATGGCGAGGATGTTAGTGTTGAAGACCTTAAAGTACGAAAGGTGGTGGCATCTGCTCAGCAAGAGATAACAACTATTATAACCGGGAACATACTGAGGGGTAAGATACCTTCACTGGGACCTTTACTGGTACCTTCTTCTTCTTCACCTTGGCGACTGTAGCAGCAACTTCAGCAGCAGTTCAATAGTAGCAATTCAAGCAGCCTACTCCGACGCCTCCCTACGCCTAGGATGGCCGATTTAGGGTTAGGGTTAGGTCCTGTAGATGATGTCTCCAATTGATCCCATTCGAGCACACTACGTGAGGTCCTCCGACATCACCAGAGCTAAATGTAACACAATCAGGACGATTATCCATGCGCATCTATGTATATTGTAGGTAACTGGCCCTGTGAGGAATAATAGTCGCGAATGATTTCGTAAAGACGGCCGAATAAAACCCAGGATGTAGGCGTTCAACAACTTTTTGATCTCACCTCTTGCATATGCAACTAAGGGTTCGTAATTGCATCTATAGACAGACTATGGGACTGGGAGGGTTTTGACATATCACACAAGGATTGCTCGAAGAAATCAAATTGTTCCGAGCGGGCCGAATGAGCTTTTGTCATCGGTCATAGAATCACTGCACTGAATCTCTCGAATGGTTGCCCGCGTTGGTACTTGCACAAGTCGCCGACTCTCAAAGCCAGGTTGCACCGACCTCAGCGAACTAGCTGCGATGCCGAACAGAGCCTGATAGACTATTCCAAGAACTGTCAGTGGACTTACTCCATAACAGGCCTCCCCTCCCGCCAGTCATCTTGACGCGATATCGTCTCACGAAGTACGCCATCTACATCGCCACAACCACGTGCCCTCAAAAGCAGCGACCGCGTTACTTTCCACCTCCGATCCCTCCTCCGCGGGCGATTCGACTGAGCATAGGTTCTTCGTACCGCCATGAGTCTCGCCGTGACGTCCTCGCTGCTCTAGGGCAGATGCCTACGCTGGGTGCAGGACCTCAGCGCATCCTGAACCAAAAGTGACTTCTCGACTCGGCCCCTTGCTGGTAAAATAAACTCAATCTCATTTCAGCGAGTATTGATATCAAACACCCGAGCTCTTGGCCGACGAAGAAAAGGAACAAGTTAAATGGACAGTGTTGCCATTCGGGGTCGTTGTTCTCGCCTTGTCTCTGGCGCAGCCACCTCGCTCCCTGTGGCGTCTTACATCGATGCCAGGTAATTAATCACTGGAGTGCCCGTTTGACACCGGGAGACTCCATTCCATTCAACGTCATGTCGCTGATGGCTCGCGCGGATGAAGGAGTCATTTTCACTTTGCAGCTTGAAGCATTTGGCCCGTGGTGAAGGGAGAGTGACGGGAGAAGCGGCATGGCACGCTGGGCCCTTGGACAATTAATAACATCGGATTACGATAGTCATCCGAGCAGTTGGATCAATCAATCACTCAATCAATCAATCAGGTTTGGGTGAAATGGGGTGGGAGGTGGGAGGTGGACAAGGACAAGCTGGGGTCATTCCGCGCTTGACCCACCGAAAGTGGGCAAATGCGCGATGAGAATCCCACCTTGTCCCAAATATAACAAGGGAAGCACAAGGGTTCCAGCAATGCCCAGACGGCAAGAAAAGTGGGCCCGTAATCAAACAGCGTCAAAAGGGGGAACGAAGCGACGAAGCAGGATATTAGTTTATGAGAACGGGCCCCACCACACCCAAGCCAAGACGGCCGGCTGGTCGATCGGTTAATGCGGCACGCTCGTCCTCGGCATCCATGTTTAGCAGGGCTTGGCTGCTTGGCTCTTGACGCTCGCTGCGACAGAAACAAAAAATCCAGCAGCTGACATCACTTCGATTTATCGGTTTTTTTTCTTTCTTTCTTTTTTCTTTCTTTTTTCTTTCTTTTTTCTTTTTCCGACTCTCATGTCCTCACTCTGCATCTGGCTGCCGTCAGTAATAACCAGTATTTACGTAACCCTCATTGCCGAAGCTCAAAAGAGGGGGGGGGGGGAGCAGGGCGGAAAGACGAGGGGGCTGGTGACGGCGGCTTCTTTTTCATCATCCACATCCAGACCTCGTTTTTGGTCCCCGGCGCGCATCCAATCCACGCACATATCTGCCCCTCCGTAATCGTAATCTAGGAAAAACCGGGCTCAGCACGGGGCACAAAGGCTATTTTGGCCGTTTGCTAATCACCCCCAGAGCAACGTCAATGGCCTTGTGGAGACGGTTGACGGTTGGCCGGCAGATGTTTGAGCGAAACGACTGACAAGCTCTGGTGGGACAAATAAATCCACGCGCTTTGGCTCGTCGCGCAGAGGAAATAAACATGACTGAGGAATGGACGGGCGGCTCAGGCATGGCTTTCGTGGTTTCTACCAGGTACTACGGGAGAGGGCGCCGTGATGATTATACCGCAGCGCTGCAAATTCGTCGAGCAGCTTGCGTGAAATGAAGACGGTGAGCAGAGATGATGGACATCGTATTCCGGATCATGGATTATTATTGATCGAGCAGGATTTCGGAGCCTGGTGAGGTCGGAATTGCCGCCCACCCGTCCCATCATGGGTGAGGTTAGGTACCTAGGTACCTGGTAGGTTGTCAGGCAGGTATTTAATTATTAGTAGGCATTGCAAACAAGTACATGCCCAAGTCCTGTGTACCACCGCCCTCATACATTTCTAACCTGTGCCTCACGTCTCCGGTTCTTCTTCCTCGTCTTTGCATTCCGGCCCGCCGCCCACCTGGACACTTCATTCATTTTTGCTGCAATATATACTCCGTACAGCTCGAGTGCCGTCATCCACCCCTAAGTTGTTGCATCCTGTGCTCTCCTTCAACAAACCCTCCCCGTGATCCTGGGCGTCAGTCACTCCCAGAAGGTGTCGACTTACTTGCTGAACGTGTGAGTGACTCCCGAAAAAAAAAAAGGGCGTCAACTGGTGAAGACATTCACTCCACGACCGAGGCGAAATCACCATTCCACCAAATCCCGGCGTCAAGCGTCTGTCTCGTCTCTTCTGGTACAAGTAAAACCGCATTCGCTGCCACGCATGCGTTCCTGAAAGCGCACTCGCTTTCACCGCTTACAACACAACACGCAACCCGCCTCGAATGACGACGACACTGCCTCGATAAAGCGCCTCGTCCGAGCCGTGATTCCTGGCATATATTCATTTCTCTAGGCGCCAACGCTTCGCCTCGCATCATGAGGTCAAGGCTATCATATCATGCTGCGGCAGCAGCCCTGTTGTCCGCGGCGTCCCTGACGCAGGCTGACTCGTCCCCGTTCTCCATAGGTAGCGCTGGTATGTCTTCCCTCCATCTTAACCCACCAGACAAACGCGGAAAATCATACGCCAGGAGTAGTGAAATGACATGCTGACGTTCCTCACCGCCAAGATGCCATGAAGAAATCCGCAAGCACCCTCGCCTGGGACATGCTGCAATATTACAAGGGCAACTTGACAGGAGCTACGATCGGTATCCTGCCCGGGCCGCCGCCAGCCGGTGACTACTACTGGTGGGAAGCAGGTGCGATGTGGGGGACTCTGATCGATTATTGGTATTGGACTGGCGATTCGACTTATAACGACGAAATCATGGCGGCCATGCAGTGGCAGGTCGGCGAGAACGACGACTATATGCCCCGAAACGTCACCGCGTCGCTGGGGAACGACGATCAAGGCTTCTGGGGCATGACTGCCATGGGAGCCGCCGAGGAAGGCTTCCCGAATCCCCCTTCAGACAAGCCGCAGTGGCTCGCGCTAGCCCAGGCCGTCTTCAACACTCAGGCCAGTCCCGACCGCCATGATTCGACCTGCGGTGGTGGTCTGCGATGGCAGATTCCCTTTGCGAATAATGGCTATGATTACAAGAACAGCATTGCCAACGGCTGCTTCTTCAACATTGGATCTCGTCTATTCCGGTACACGCGAAACACAACCTACTCTGACTGGTCAGACAAGACATGGGATTGGATGTGGAAGATTGGCTTCATCGATAACCAGGATTACGCCATTTATGATGGTGCAGGTGTCGCCAGTGATTGCAAGAACATCAACAAAGCTCAGTTTTCGTACAATAACGCCGTGTTCGCGCAGGGCGTGGCATTCATGTACAATGCTGTAAGTACTTACACCCAACCCAATCAACCCGACCTGACCCAACCCAACAAAAAAAGGAAGGAAAGGAAGAAGAAGAAGAAGAAGAAGAAGAAGAAGAAGAGCGTCTCAAATGTTGTGGCGCTGTGGGTAAACCACTAACTCGAGACAGACCAACGGAAACTCAACTTGGAAGACACGATTGGATGGATTGATCAAGCACGGGATCGAGACATTCTTCCCTAGTGGTATTGCCGTGGAAATCTCATGCGAAAATGCTGGCACCTGCACCACAGACATGCTCACCTTCAAGGGCTTCCTTCACCGGTGGTACGCCATCATCACTCAGATGGCTCCATACACGACCGATACAATCATGCCTGTCCTCAAGACCTCGGCTGAAGCAGCCATCAAGCAATGCACTGGCGGCGCGAATGGCCGTCAATGCGGCTTCAAATGGGCAAGCGGAGTGTACGACGGCAAGACAGGTGCCGGTCAGGAAATGTCCGTCCTGGCCGCCGTCATTTCGCTGCTCGCCCCTTATTCCAAGGTTCCGATGACGGAAAAGGATGGTGGTACTTCCAAGGGCAATCCCCAAGCTGGAGGCGGTGGTGACAACGCTCAGAAGATGATCAAACCCATCACCACCGCCGACAAGGCTGGAGCTGGAATTCTAACCTTGCTGGTCCTGGGATCTGCATGCGGCATATTCGGATGGATGAGCGTCGGTGTATGATGTCTCGCAGCATGGTTGAAAATATCCCATCTTTTATCCCGTCAGCTTCGAGGCGATTGGATATACCATACTACGCCATCATTGAGGAGATGCATCGAACAAGTCTGGTGTGAATTTCAAAGTACATCTCGAGCTCCCGGCTCCCGGATCTATTTGAAGAAGGCAGAGGGCCAGGCGTATTTTTTGAGTTTTCTAAAGGCGTTGGGGGACCGGCATGGGATTAGTGATTGCGATTGGTCATGTTTGCTTGCTTCTGTACTTGACGTCGCGTTTCGGGTGGGACTAGAGAGAGTCCTTGTCCGGAACAAAGGTTTATTGGGACCGCCTTGTTGCACAACAGCTACTGCAACACGGGCATTGCGTTGTTTGAGAATTAACCAAGGGTGAGAGGGTTCAGCGACAGGTTTTTTTTTTTTTTTTTTTTTATATTCTTTGTTGATTTTCCTGGTACATCTTATACAAGAAGCTGTTTAATCTTGAATATGAGTGGCATTGCCCTGGCCTCTGCCATCTTCTGCATCTGCTCGGCCATACTTCTTTCGCTTTCCAACAAAGTTCGCCGTAGTTCGTACCGGGTCATTTTATCCATGGCAGACGCAAGTATAGGTTGATTCATTGGTAGCGCAAAACGCGTTTTGCCGATGCATGAGCCTCTTGGACGAGAGCAACGTATTGTGGGGCAGTTGGTGTGGCACAAGGACGTCCAATTGTCTTCTTTGGCAGCGGCAAAGTCAATGCCTTGAGTTTTCATTACACCACTACTGAGTTAATTCGGCTGGGTAGGTAGGTTGGTATTAGGTAATAGGGTGCTCTTGAGCAACCTAAAGTGGGGCGGGGGAGTTGATGCTCGTGACCTTGCTGCCCTGACATGGCCTGCGGTCGGCGCCTGCCGAAGGGAGGGAGAATCATGCAACCAGTTGCAGATAGAAAACTTTGCAGTCAGGGCGGCGTGGCAAGGGCACGAGCACTTCATCAGCCCCATAACAGCAAGCTCATTGCATCATGTGCATTACATTAATAATATTGACGGGGCTAAACGCAGTTGACGCCATTGCCATCTCTATTGGTCTGAAGGGAGGGCACAGATGGAATTCGCCATGGGATTTTCCATCAATGCATCATCGATCGCTAGTGCCACACGCAGGTTCAACGTGACCCGGCCAAAACAACAAAAAAAATACAAAAAAAAAATTAAATTGTTCGGCAGCAAGAAAAGGAATGGGAAAAAAACGACCTTGACCTGGGAAACCCGCATCGTAGGACGGCTACAAGTCGCAGCCAGGAAGCCGGGACTTTTGCCACCCTGCTGCTGGCCTGCGAGGCAGAGGTCATATGAGAAGAAACTTTTCATAAATCTGGGCTGCGCTGTTGCTGTGTTGTGTTGTGTTGTTCACGGTCCCTCCCTCTTTCCTTCGGTCTTTCCTCGCTTCTCGCCTTACAGGCATAGCAGACGCCATCGCCCCACTTCGCTTAGCGCATCTGTCAAGAAACGTTTCGATAGAGTAATGAGAATTGAGTCGGCCAGGAAGAAAAAAAAAGCCATGACAAGCTCAGACGTCTAGGCATTTCCCCCTCCCCTCCCCTCCCCAATGCGGCCACATTGGCATTGGAAGATGGCCTGCGCCAGAAGCGTTTTCCCATTGTCCTCGTGACGAGCAAGGGCCAGCCATGCGTGAACCTGCGCATAATTTACTGGCCCGGGCTACATACAACTCCACTGCCCTTTTTATCCACTTGAGCCCCTTCACGATCCAAGTGCGAGACGTTGCTGGAAACGTGGGGAAGCAGCCAAGTGTCCTAGTGGCTGCCCGAAGAATGCGCGGTGGTGTCCTAGCTCTGACTTATAATAAACAGCTCAGCCTGTCGTACAGACAGGTGCTCTACTAGTGCCACAATGCTGTGTTGTGTGTTTATGTGTACGACGGGTTGAGCTGTTTATTATAAGTCAGAGCGACGACACCACCCCTAGGAGTCGCACTCTTCATGTTCCCACGCAAACATTCGCGTTTTCAAAGAATTGGAATCTCATAATACGCCTATTCAATCACGCAATATATTCTGAGTCCCATCGGCATTAACAATCTCTCTCACCCTTGCTTCATCGACGACTTAGATATACTGCACACTGCGACCACCACGATTGCACCCAGCTCTTTACAACAACAACAACAACAACAACAACAACAACTTCCATAATACAACAAAGACCTCAGAATGCCCAAATACCTCGTCACCGAGCCGTCTCCATCCACAACGCCCTACATTCACTGCGGCCGAGGCGGCGCTGGCAACACCTTCCGCGCCTCCTCCAAGCCCACCACCACATCCATCACCACATCCGCCACCAAGACCTCGTCTTCTCGTCGCTTCTTCAGCGGAATCGGGGGCGCAGGCAACATCCATGCTGTCTCGGACCTCCCTTCAGCAACCCAGTCTCTCGACGATGCCGTTCGCCACGCGTCGGCCTGGGACAACGCCTCGGTGGGATACTGCGGACGGGGAGGCGCCGGCAACGTCTACCGCCGCAAGGAAAGCGATGCCTCGTCATCTGCCTCGAGCGCAGGCAGCATAAAGAGCAACAACAGCTCAGCTGCCAAGATGTGGAAGCGCATCAGCGGCTCTTTCTCGCGAGACTGAGAAAACTTGTCATTTCTCGTCAAAACATTCCCTCCAGTCGTCAATCCCGACGGTAAGCAATTACCAAAGGATAGACCACCAAAAATGCCTCTTCACACGTCGTTTTCTTCCTTTTTTTTTTGGGGAAATTAAAACCTGTATATAAAAAGTTTTTCTTTTTCTTATTGGACAACATCTCGCATCCTGTGTTCAGCCGGCGTTTTGTGGGGGACCTCAGAGCATAAGCCGCGCGCATATTTGTATCTGGTGAACTACCTTATTATACCCTCCCCCACTTCTACCAAGTGGTGTATATTATGTTCATAAGCAATCATGCTGGAATTACATTGCGACATGAAATGGATGTGGTTTCCTGGTCACGAACACACATTCCTACTCAATTTTAGGACCAACCAGACCTCGTGGCTTGTATAGACGTCTGATTTGTTGCTTTGGTTCCACTTTTCCCGTTACTTCTTCTTGACATGTCACTCCTTCAGGTAAAAAGCCATCTCAAGGCAATCAATCCCTGCGCACATTCACAGTTTTGGTCATGTTCAAGACCATCACGCCATGAGATCAGTGCAAGGGTGTACCCACGGCACGTCCTCGCTGCATCGCCACGCAAACAAACGACGTCTCGACTCATTATTCTGTATTTGACACGCCCATTGCCCACCAAACAAGGGTATCTATTTCGAGGCCTTCAAAACACGCGCCCTGCCATTGCTCGTATCACGCCATCTTTGACCCCCAAGATGTTATTTGAATTCCCACATCCCCGTGCCCCATGCCCCGTGCCCCGTTCTCCCATGCGTATTGATCGTGAAATTTGTCAATGCATCAACATGGATTGATGTCTCAATGACCGAATGACCGCAGATGAGACTACTCGTTCTGTCCCCCCCCCCCTTTTTTTTTCTTCTTCTTTTTTTTTTTCAGGCTTAACGATTGGGCCTGCTCGAGAGACTACCTTCCGTGGCCACTCAGGTAAACTTTGTATGGATAATATCCGGGTTCTCGTGCCAGTCATCGATACTCACCCACATCTACGAAATGCATCAGTATCAACAGACCAAGGTTCACATATTATGGTACAAGCATTAACTTACCTTACGGAATGTACTTAGCCCGGCCAGAATACTACCGCCTATCCACGTCGAGTATTTACGCTCTGGAGGCGCAAACATCTTTATTCTCATGTCCTTCACCGCCAGTCTTTGCAGCTCTGCCAGGAGTCGGTCTGGGAACCCTTTCGTCAGGGTGCTGCCGCCGGAGAGAACGATATTGCTATACAGCGATTTTCGCAAGTCGAGATCTGTCCTGTTGATGGCATCGACTATTATTTGATGGACGCCTGGGTACTCGAGGCCTATGATTTCAGGGTCGAAGAGGATCTCCGGCGCTCTGAACCGCTCGGGACCAATCTATTGCTGGTCAGATGCCTGATGCGATGGAACGTGAAGGTTTGAAAAAGGCGGGCGTGAAAGGGTGGGTGTGTTACCTTGAGCTTGTGACCATCCGGTAACACATATTCCGCAAACTTGCTCTCGTTTGGCTTCACTCCGATCCAGTCCCGCTCTTCTTTTCGCGGGTCAGGAGCCACATACGAGACACTTTCCTTGATTAATCTGACAACCTCCTTCTCCGCACTTGTATGGAAGACGTAGCCGCTCTTTCGTAGCAGCGTTTGGAGGTGTTCTGTGACATCGCGACCAGCCACATCGATTCGTCGGATGCTGCTGGGCATGGCAAAGCCTTCGTAGACAGGGACGGCGTGCGATACTCCATCACCGGCATCTAGAACTATACCGGTAGTACGACCACTGGCGTATAATGAAAGGACGGCTTGAATAGAGGTGTGTAGAGCCGGGACGTTGAAGGTTTCGAAGAGGATCTGTGCGGCCGTATCGCGATTGCTTCTAGGGTTTAAAGGCGGTTCTGTCAAGAGGACGGGATGCTAAATCGCCTTTAGTACCGCCGCGAGAGCCAATGGGAATGCTGGCCGTATACGTACTTCCTCGCTCAGGGTTTTCAGTCCTTCACCATACACGTACTCCCATATCCTTTCCATGTCGTCCCAGTCTGTCACTATGCCATGTTCTAAGGGATAGTTGATCTTCAGCAAGCCCCTTAGCTCTGTAGCAGCTTTCTGTCCGATGAAGACGTCGCCCTCCAACGCGCCAGCCAGGACCCTAAGATGCTTCGGCCTGCCCACCCATGACGGGAAGAAGCACTTGGGCAGATCATCACCAGCGAAACCGGCGCGAATGGTCCCTGAGCCGTTGTCCAGGACAATTGGTGCATTGTGCAGTATCTCTGTCATTCCGGCGGTTTCTCAGACTGTTGCATGAGCTCTGCGCTGCAGTCTGGATGTGTCGCTAATCTTTTGGAGCCGCTTTTCGTGGTTGCGTCTTGACGGCCCGGCCACGCCCCTGAGCTGCCTATGGCGGCGATCCAATGTTGTTGAGCTCAGTGCGTGGGACAGACTGGAGCAAGTACAGTTGAATACCCGGTGGACAATAGGGATTGTCGTCAAATGTCGTGTCTTGTCGCTAGATGAAGGAAACGCGGGGGCGTTTCGTTCCCTTTATCAAATATATGCCAACAAATTGGTTCAAATTTACATGAACAACGCGCTTTGGGCCGAGCTCCTCCAGCCGACTAGTCCCTGGCGATTGCGAGTAGTCAGGTCCCAATGTTTGCACCACCACATGTGGCGCATGTTTCGCGTCAGCCACATCGCTGACGCTCTAGAAGGGCAGCCAGGGGGGCTTGGAAAAGAGGGCAGCCACGGCGCCTGAGGCAGGAACCACTTAAGTGCTGCGCGTGAATTCGCGTTGTCTCCTTCGCGGATCGCGTCGTCGACATGCCAACAACTCGAGGGACATCGTCGAACCCATGTAACGTCTGCATTGATGCTATCCCGCAGCGCCTGTGCTACTCCTCGACACAGCGATTCACGCTCTGTATCTCGCTGCAACCTTTTTTTTTTTTTCTTTTTCTTCTATTTCTGACACTGCCTACCTCAACTTCCCGTTTCTCTCCTGTAATCCCCGGCATTCGACTTGTCAATCGTCGAATGGTCCTTTGACGGAAGCTTGCAGACCTCATTGATATTTCAAAATGGTCAAGGGTGGTGCTGCCACCGCCGTTGCTTCCGGCTCTCGCGTATACAAGGGCACTTATAGCGGCGTAAGGTCTTTTTTTTTTTTTTTTCTTCCCTCTCAACGTCGTGACTGCAGGGGATGTCGTTCCTGGAAGCAGATGATCCCCTACCTATCCCTGCTCGGCGGAAAAGATCTTTGGAGCGTCATGCATCGGTGTCTGCATGCGTTGGAATCACATAGACCGATTGCCTTGTGGTATAATCGAACTCAGCTAATCTATCTCTGAAAGATCCCGGTCTACGAGTTCCAATTCGGAGCTGACCTGAAAGAACATGTTATGCGACGAAGGCACGACAACTGGATCAATGCGACTCATATCTTAAAAGCTGCAGGCTTTGATAAACCCGCTCGAACAAGAATATTGGAGCGTGACGTACAGAAAGACCTGCATGAGAAGATCCAAGGCGGTTATGGCAAGTATCAAGGTCGGCAACTACATGTCTGTCAACTCTTATATGAATGTGCGACTGAGGGAGGAAAAACACAGGTACTTGGATACCTCTCGCAGCAGGTGAATCGCTTGCCCAGCGTCATAGCGTTTACGATCGACTACGACCAATTTTCGAATTCGTGGCTGGAAGTGAGAGTCCTCCGCCAGCTCCCCGACATGCAACAAAGCCGAAGGCTTCGAAGGCTAAACCTCCTCCCCCACCAAAATGGGGTGTCAGTAAGCTGAATGACGTTCTAATCTACAATCTTGCGCAAGCATAGTGCTGATGCGGAGCGCAGGCGTGGTGGTGCCGCGGCATGAAGAACTTGTTGAGGACAGCGTTATGGGTGAAGACGATACTCCTGATAACCTGACAGTGGCCTCTGCTTCTTACATGGCTGACGACGACCATTTTGACATGTCATATATGTCAACAGGTCGCAGAAAACGAAAGAGGGAAGAACATATGCAAGACCTTACTGAGCAGCAGCATGCGGTATATGGCGATGAGCTGCTGGATTACTTCCTGCTCTCTAGGAACGAGCAGCCTGCTGTTAAGCCTGATCCACCACCTAATTTCCAGCCGGACTGGCTCATTGATGCCGAGAACCACACTGCCCTTCATTGGGCATCGGCCATGGGCGACGTCGACGTCATTAAGCAACTCAAACGCTTCAATGCAAATATTGCAGTGAAAAACATTCGAGGCGAGACTCCGTTTATGCGTTCTGTCAACTTCACAAACTGCTACGAAAAGCACTCGTTTCCTGCTGTCTTGAAGGAGCTATTTGATACTGTGAACGCCAGGGACAATTCCGGTTGCACAGTGATACATCATGCGGCTGTTATGAAAAATGGACGTGTATTCAGCCCATCGTGTTCACGGTACTACTTGGATTACATCCTAAATAAGCTGCAAGAAAAGGTCGACCCTGCTACTTTTCAGCAGATGTTGGATGTACAGGATAATGAAGGGAATACTGCTCTACACTTGGCAGCGCAGAGGAATGCTCGCAAATGTATCCGCGCACTGCTGGGCCGTAATGCATCAACAGATATTCCCAACCATGAGGGAGTAAGGGCAGAAGATCTTATCATGGAGTTGAACGCGACGAAAAAAGAACGAGGACCACAGCGGTCCTCTTCGCCGTTTGCTCCAGACTCACAAAGACACGCTTCGTTTCGAGATGCTTTCGCGGAAAAGAAGAAGCCGCAGACTGCCTTTCAGTCAGCCGCTGCGACAGCAGTACAGTCACGCATATCGCCTCTCATCATGGAGAAGTTCCAGGATTTAGCCAAGAGTTATGACGAGGAGTGGCACGAAAAGGATGTTGCGGAAACGGAAGCGCGGAGGATTCTGGCAAACACGCAAGCTGAACTGAACGCCGCTCGCCAGCAAATTGCCGAACTTGAGTCGCAGCTTGAGCCCGACGACGTAGCCAGCAAGATTATGAGCGAAGCAAACTTGGCCAAGCACCAGGTACTATCACTGATCACACACCAAAATCGATTACATATTCATCAGGCTGTGGACAACGAGATGAATCGTACCAATGGTGACAGCAACCAAAACGATTCATACGAGGAGAGACTAGCCCTTGCCCGCCAATTAAGTCAAATGCTGGCAGAGCAACGTCAAGCCGAAGCTGAATATGTCGACGCCTTAAGCATGGTCGGCGTGGGGGACAAGATCGAGAAGTATAGAAAACTGCTGAAAAGGTGTCTGGACCCCAAGGACGGCGAGAGTCTCGATTCGAATCTCGACAATCTCATCGACATGATGGAAGAAGAGAAAGATGTCACTGACGTGGACGGCGGGGCACCAACTGCTGACGAGCCGATGGACTTTGCCGTTGGCGCCTAACTGATGGCGGTAATGTGGATAGCCAGGTAGGTTGGCAGTATGTACTACGAGCAATATTGGCGTTGAATGGGAGTTTGTTCAGCTATACCCAGTCGGCGAGGAAAGCTGCAAAATTGTTGGTAGAGGCGGGCGTACCTGGGCGGTCGTTTTTTTAAATCTATCTGCAAGCGGTGTTGGGCCTAGAGTCGATGGTCAATTTTCAATATACGTGGTAATACAGACGTCACGAAACAAGAGAAATATGGTCTGCTTATCCGATTCTGGGAACAAGTGGCACAGTAACAGTCGTTGTGGTTGATACCACCGGTATGATAGCCGCGATTCTCACTTGATCCGTCCCTTAGCTTGCGATTTACTCACATGGAAAGAATATGCCTCACGGCAGATCATGGTAGACGACACCACACGACTTGCAGAATCTGGGATGACGACGTATGGAGGAGCTGCGCCTCTAAAACAGCGCTGCAGCGCCGATCTGAGCACAGCGTAGCGTATGTGTCGTCTACCGACCGAGGTTCTCAATCACGGTAAGACAATGGCGCCAGGCAGTGGTCCTATAGATAGGGCACACTGCGTACCGTCAAATCATTTGGTACATTTTTCACGAAATCACAATGGACATGAGGCTGAGTAAATGCCATCCATGTGCGGAGTCCTCGGCCTTGTCCAAGTTAGTCAGACAGGGTATAGGGATGCGCAATCAAATGCTATTTACGCCAGATCAGGTGCATAAAGGCGTCCCAATGGTGATTTGGAATTCTACGAGAAAAGCGTGCGCTTCGACGCCTCATCGATCGGCGATCGGGCAACGCATGGCGGTCCAGTCAGATGAGCGATGAGCTCGGTGAGTGATGATGTCGCATGTACCTAGGTAGGCACGCATGTTGTTGTTTGCATATATATTATATTATATAGATTCAACAATTGCGCCTCGTATATAATATGTTTTATCTAGATATTAGGTGGTGACGAATTGCGAGATGAGGGAGGGCTGGGCTTGGGATGCTCCCTCCGATGCGGATGGAGTGGCTGACGGGTTGAGATCAGGCAGGGCACAAAAAGAGTTTCCCCTGGAGGCTAGCAAGATGTCGCCAGGCAGGCGATTATTGAAAACAAGGCTTTTCGGCAGGGAAGAGTGAGGCTCTTTGGCTGAGTTGGGATTAGAGGCAGATAGCCGACTAGATTGTGCTCCACGGCCCTGCGGGGTGAAGCTGGACGACGAGGTGGCAATGGGAAAATACAGAAGAACACGGTTCGAAAGATGCGGTGACATCTGTAGCTGGCGTTGTGGAGAATGTTGGGGTCCTGCGGAGAGCTTGAGCCTGTTGGTTAGTGCAAAGGGGTCGACGAGGCGAGATTGGCGTCTATGGATGTGTACGTAGATGCAGCTGCGGGCGTTGGAATCAAAGACAGATCTCAAGAAGGTACGTTGACCAGACCACCAAGATTTCAGGACGCCTTTATAAAAGCCCGGTGGGCCAGAGGCGTACGCGCAAGGGAGGGAGATGGGGTACGTGGCAGCTGTTGGGGAAGACATCTAGGGCAGTCGGAGATCTCGGGGGGGGGGGGACATGAGGTGAGTCGTCGGTCGTACTCGTGGGCTGGTGAAACGCGTATTGGGGAGGGAACCTCAGCATCGTATTGGAGATGGACGGACAGACGGACGGACAGACGGACGGACAGACGGACAGACGATGCTGGAGTGCTGCCATGTTGTCGAATTGAGCATCGACTTCCGTGGGCGGGCACGCGAGGCATACCCTCGTGCATATTTTGCGTTTTTCGGCGATATTGGAGTACGTACTGGAGTCGTCATGCACTGGCTGGACAAGCTTGCGCCATAATCTCATAAAAAGTAGAAAGAATCGAAACCGCGGCATGGCATGCAGGGAGGAAGTCAGGAAGCGCTGTCTATCATTAGCAAAAGTGGTGTTATCGATAAGAATCCTGCCTGGTGCTTGTTCATTGGGTGGATGGCTTCGATCCAGATCCAGATCCAGCCCCAGCCAGCCAGCCAGCCAGCTCAGCTGCGTTGGTCAAGACTCAAGGTGGGGGGGGGGGGGCTCCCAAAGTGGTATGGTATGTATGGACCTCTGGCACATAAATTGCCAAATAGAGAATAGAGATTGGGTGGGGAGAGATTCTAGAAGACGGCCGGCCCTCTTGTCCGGGTGCACGCAGCAGCATGTCCTCAGCTGGTCCAGGTTGGTGCGTGGTGGTGGTCGCCGACTGCAATGCATCGTTCCATGTACATATGTCCAAGTGATGGGACCCGTGAGCGCCAGTAGCATCAAGGCGATTCCGGTGCGATTGGCTACCGGGCCGTTGGACAGCGGAAGCTCCACTACACACTACACCTGCATTCTTATTCTTGCCTGCATGCACAGCAGCAACTAACTCTGTTGTCTCTCGAGACGAAATAGGCATCTTGCAGCCCGTTGTGCGTGGAACGAATGCTGGTCTTGCTCGAGATGGATGGCCTGCCTGTTTCTTCCTTCCTTCAGCAGCCGTGCCGGGCTCCGGTGACGGCGTCAGCGACGGCGGACCGGTCGATTGGGGGGACAGAGGTTGGGTGAATTTTTCTTCTTTCAACGGGGGCAAAAGGGGGCGTCTAGATGGTCAAAGCGAAAGGAGGCTGGCTTTTTTTTTTTTTTTTTTTTTTTTTGACTCGTCCTGAAGTCTCGTGAACAGCGCAAATTTGACGGACACTCTGTATCCGTCGTAAGGCGTAAATTAATCCCTGTGCCGGTATCCGCCTGCAGTACTGGGCACTGGGTCCAAACGGGTCGAATTGTCATTTTTTCTGTCGCCAGTGTGCGGAGTTGCTTCTTTTTGGACCCGTGGGTTGGTTTTACACTCACGCCGTGTAGGTACCTAAGATGCAACCGAATCATCAAGATCTACTCCGTACTCCGCAGGTAGGCACAGGCTTCACGACCCACAACTTCTCCACTGACTCGTGCTTTGTAGCTCGGATAATTAGGTACTGTTGTACTTCCACGGGAGCCCGTTACAATATACCTACCTAGGTACCTAGGTACTGTACCTACCTGACCCAGGGTACCTAAGGTAGGTCGGTAATTTTGCGTGGCATTATGGTATTATAGGATTATAGTTACCTCGCACACCGGTGCGTGATATTGATTGGACCAAAGCCCTCTGTCGCAGAAGCCCCTCTCGCTCTTTCCTCACCGGCCCGCGATCTGCAAACTTCGCAGAACGTGTGTGTGACATTGCGTCGCTCGAGTTCTGAATGGCTGCGAGTTTCACGGCAGATCGTCCTGTCGTCTGCCTATCCGACAGCTGCTGCTGCGAATGATGATGCTACCTCTCAGAGGTTGGGTCAACAGCAGCCGAGCTCGCGAGAAGTGTTCTCTGCTCCAGGCATTCATTACCCTATCATTACTTATGTTATTATTATATCCATTTCTTCTTGTGAAGACTGGACTTTTCAAGGAGACTCGAAGTGACCAGTCGTCGTCAAGCATATCCACATCCAGGCCATTGAATGATTCGGAGGTTTTTTTCGTCTTGTCTCCTCCCCCCTCTTCCTTCTTTCGGCTGAGATTGGGTTCTGTCGTCCTGGCATATGGAATCCATCCTGGTCAATCAAACAGCCCAAAAAGCAACGACGCCGACTTGTCTGGCACCTGGCGGGACTCGCGCACTCCTTCAACAAACAGCCTCGGAGTTGCCCTCTTGTTCGAACCCCCACATCCGACCCCGTCAATCATGTTACACCAGAGAATCACCCACGTCTTAGCTTGATCCGACCCAGCTGAAAGAAGGTCTGATATTGCCCTCCAGGGCTTGCGCCTGCGGACATGATGCGCGCCACTTGTTGTCGTCCTGACAAGTTCTTATTCGATGGCCTTAGGCACAGAGCCACTTCGTCTGCCACGCGCGGTCCAACGAAGAAGTCGATTCCTATTTCCACTTTTTGCAGTCTGGCACACCCACCCCATACTCCGATCCGCTTCCATTGCTTACTTCTGTCAGTTGGAGTCGTCCGGGTTATTATATCTAGCGGTGAAACTGACTTGACGATTCAGCTGCCCAGTGACTGATTTTGGCCCTGGCCTACAAAAACAGTTTGCAGATGAAAGCTGGGGCCACGGAATGAATCTACGGGACATGGCCCGACAAGCCAAAAACAACTAATTTGGGCAGTGGTCTAGGTTTTTATGACAGGCTTTCCTAGTGCTCGCTTTGGCTACCATGCCAACCAAAGCTCCGTGAAACAACAAATCAGGTGTTGTGAATTGGTCACCGTCTTCAATTGCTACCTTGATAAGGCCGGCCGACGTATAATGCCAAAACTCTGACGTCAAGTACTATACCTGGAGCACACTATGCCGCCAGATACAGGCAGGTTGGCTGAGCTCAGCTGGCCGGGCCATGTTGCTGCAAACTCCTGTAGTCTTGTCGAACTTGACGCGGGTTAAACGACCGACCTGGACGAAGAACCAAAACTATCTTGTTGTCAATTCTCCGGTGGAAAATAACACGAGATGTCACCGATGGCAATAACGCAACATGCACTTGTTAAATTAGCCATTGAGCCGTCTGCACATTTGTTGTGCGTGACATTTGTGGCCTAGATCAGCTCAGCAGGTGTTACGTATGTTCCGCGAAGGACGCCGGCCTAGGGATATTGGGCTGGCTGATTTTCCATGGCTAGCTGACAGCTTCATAAGTCTCTACGTTGGAGACATGTATCCTGCAATTTTCATCACCTGTCGTGAACCAATCTGGCCTCACTCCGCACGCCACATGAGATGTTGTTTCTCTCATCCGACAGGCATGAATGAGCCTCTCTTGCAGATGGCATTGTTCCAACTGATAGCTCATGCAATCCGCGCTGTAGTACATTGTGTTAAGTCGTGCCAGTGCCAGGATTGGATTTTGCTTTGATGGATTTTGAGGTTTTTTTTTTTTTTTTTTTTCAGTGCTCCAGCAGATTGGCAGGGGGGGGGGGGGGGGGGGGGCCTTA
>KQ061691.1:197552-245425 GCA_001008035.1 Atkinsonella texensis
GGGAAGGGGTAAATTGGGCCCCCCCCCCCCCCCCCCCGGGGGATGCCGAGTCTAGCCGTAGGGCTGAGCCGGCCGGGGTTATCGGGTCTTGGGCGAAGGGTGCTTGCCTTTGCTTATTCGGGAGGAATCTTGTGAAGGGCCGAGGTGGTTTGTCTGGATTGGGGGGGGGGGGGGTTCGAGTGAAGGGGAGCAGAGTTGTACGGAGCGAGCGTTCGCACGGGGTTGGATCCACGGTTTGCATCGCTCTCTTGTGATATGACGGGGCTTGCTTGGCTGTGGGCTATGAGGCTTGCATCGGACGCCTGGGGTTTCCGTTGTAGTTGGCGGTAGTTGAGCGTAAACTGGCTTTGTATGGTGAGTGGAGGGTGGCACGGGGAACTTGTAAGACTATGCGGTGAACATTCGTATTCATCGCTCTTGCTGATGTCGGACGGTATGAGACTAGATAAGAGTCGGTCTTTAGGAGAGAGTAAGTACACGAGAGATAGTAGAGGACACCAGGATAGAGAGTAAGGTACACAAAGAGATAGTAGAGTACACAAGAAGAGAGCGTAAGTACACAGGAGAGAGTGAGCACACGACGAGAGAGAGCAAAGTACACAAGCTGAATCCAAGTCGATTCCTGTCTAACTCTTCGCCTCCTCATCTATACCTAGCGTCAGAAAGACTCATAAACTGCGTACCGACTTGACGAATTGCATTCCGCTATGTTATGTGGTTTCCTCACCACGCTGACTTGTTCAAGGAACCACTTAGCAAATAGGCACGGACAGACAGGTGGAATGCTGGCTGTTGGCTAGGGTTGTTGCTCGCAACGTGATGCGCTGTATCCTGTTTATACCTTGCACGAATGAGTACATCTTGAGAACCGTATTCTCGCCATCTGGGTTTTATTTACCTTGGGGACGAAAGTGCAGTGAGGCCGAGCTACCCTGGAGCCCAACTCGTTCTGTTCACGGCGGGCCATGCCAAACTAAGTTCGTGTTCCGAGTATCTCTCTCTGGTCGATTATACTGGCATTACAGGGAGATGTGACATGAATATGACAAATATGGAAGGTACAAATGCCAGATACATGGAGGACTCCCAGTCCAGGTTCCGCTAAAACATGCTTCCGGCTGGGAATCGGCACTGGTTGAATTTATTAAGCCAGGAGTGGTGTATCACTGCAACGATTACTGAAATGACATCTATCCCGACGTCTTCTTCGAACCATTCTCTTCGCAGTCCCTCGTCTGGATTGGTAACATAAGGGCAGGCAAATTCCGAATGGCTCGGTGGGATTTCAGGGCAAGTATGTGCCACTGCTGCAAAGAGTCGGTATTCCTGGCAAGCTGTTGCCTGACCGAGCATCTTGCGCGAATGAACATTTAAAATCCAATCGTTGTCGCTTGCTCCCGTCCTCGTGAGTATCAAGCAAGCACATTGGCCTGCCAGCCGTGACCAGACAGACAGATCCAGAGTCTATTGCGGGTTCTGGGAAATCTCCATCACATGGTGGCAGTCGTGTGTCTGTCAATATTACTCACTGCATGTTTTGCTTTTTGCAATTTAAAATGTCCGAAACGCAGCAGACTATTATCGCACTGCATACTGCCTCGCCCCTGCGTTTTCTGCCAAATGTCAGTCCAAAGGCGCTCGCTCAGCTGTGCCGTGCTATTCTTGGGCTCGTTGCAAGACTACTGTCAGCCTTGTTCACCTGATGCAACCATTTTGCCATCATTAGTGCGAGACCCTCCGTGTCGATTGGTCGGGAATGCCCTTTGCTAAGCGCCGACCCAGCAAACCCCTCAGCTAGGGTCGATCCTGAGCAGGCGTCTAATGCGAGTCTGGATTAGGTACGAGGAAATGAAAGGCGCATGGCGTGCACAAGTGCTCCCTCGATGGCTGCAGGTGGCGGTATCACTCTCCACTCTGGTCTCTGGCAGGCCTCGATTTGACGCAGCTAAAGGAAATTCTATGAGTGATCCAGCCCTCTGCCGTGTCACTGCCAAGTCGTCCAAAAATACATGCCGAAATCATAACACTGTAGAGTGACACGGATAGCTCGACGAATGCCGAAGAATTGTAAACTACTCCATACGGAGTATAGCGGCTCGATTTGGCAACACTGAACGAAGCAACGCAAGATGGAGACTTACCATCACCATATATATATCATCTTCACCTTCTCATCCAGCTTGGACGCGACGACCTTGTTTGGACGCGGCGAATCACTTCGTCAGGGAAGTCTTTGTGGCCAAATTAAACTTCGCCCTACGTACTCCGTACAACGTGTAGTGTAGCTTGTCGTGCCTGGCTGGAATGGGCGAGCCGATCCCGTTCCCGCGCTTGGCGGCGTGGTGTGTGGTGCCGCATCGATGCGGGACTTGCGAGCGTCTTGATCCGACTAGCCATGCGCTTGGTTCGTTCTGTCAGACCTTGTTTTCACGAGTAATTGTGTGGGATAATCTCAATATCAATTCATTGCTTACAAGAGGCTCAAGATGTCTGCAGTCTCTCACACTTGTTGTTGTCCGTCGCGACTTCGTCATATAGATTAGTACGTAGCAGACAAAAGAGCTTGCCTCGGTCAGGGCAGGTTCAAACATGCTAGGTTGAAATCTAATATGGGCGAAGCATAGTACATACATACATGTTTGCATGATGGCACCTGACATGGGTGGCTGATAACATGGGGGAGGGGAGGGATGGGAGTATGCGAGGAGGAGGAAGGAGTTATGGCAGGCTGAGGGGGGAGGGAGACTGGGGTGCGCAGGAACGAGGGCAGTTCCTTCCGCGACTACTCGTTCGTACCAACTCGCACTGTACTCCGTACTCCAAACTAGACCACAGGACAATGACCGATAGCGCTGTTAAGAGTCGAACTTGACTGTCACTATAATCTATTGGACCGCTGGAGGACGAAGAACGGCGGTGAACAATGGCGACTCAGGCCAACAAAATAATGCAATGCACGGCCCGTCGTCGACTAGTTACTTCCTCAGGACAGGGTGGACGGTGACTAAGTAACGTGCTAAACACTCGGTACAGAGGCAGAGAGGGACAAGCACCAAGGTACGAGTCAACAAGACTAAAACACAGAAAAGAATCAGCTGCGACCTCTGCTGTCGGAGAAGCCGTTTTCTTAGCCATGACGGAAACTGGAGATCACCTCCAGAAAATTCCGTACTCCGTGCTCCGCAGAGTCATCAATTCCATCACGGACTGCACATGCAGCATTGGGATCATCGCCGAAACGCGTTCCTGACGTGCTGCAGGAACCTATGTACATTTCCACACCGCATGAGCGCACCTTGCTCCACAGATCTGCTCAAGGCGTGGACAACGGGACTACGGAGTATACTCGACATACTCCGTAAACCGTACCCGAATGGAGATGCCGACGCAGTGCAGTTTTACATTTCAGCGCTGTACGGAGTATTACTGTGTAGGTATAATGAATGTGTATGAATGTGTATGAGTGAGTGAGCGAGCGGGTGAGTGTGAGAGAGAGAGAGAGAGAGAGTGTGTGTGTGTGTGTGCTCCGTATGCGCGTTATATGCGCTGCTATGCATCCTGGGGAACAAATACAGGGATCTCGGTTCGCATGTGTCTTATTAGCCTCCACATCTCTTGATGTCGATAAGCACAGTCTCTGTAGCTACCCACCCTATTAAGTAACCCTACCTAACCTTGGGATATAAACATGAATCGCCATTGATATTTGATATAGGTTGTTAAGTGCCGAAAGCAGGGTCAATCTTGGTAGATGATGATGATGATGATGATGATGATGATGCCTGTCTCACGTTGTGGATCTGTTCAAGCATGCATATTTGTGTGTATATTTTATATACGGAGCACCTACCTGTCATCATTACCTGAGACCTAGAGATAATACTAATAAGGCAGTTGCGAACCTGAACGGTGGCGTTTCAGGAAGGTCAACCCGTGGCTTGGCAGGCAGGCTCGGATCTGCGAGTCATCCACACTGCAGTCTCAACCAAGTCTTATGGTCATCAACTCCTGGTAGCTGGTAGTCCAATCAGGGTGTGACTCTGCTAACCCCTACTGTGACTGCAACAGCTCAAATAACGCCACCACCATCCCTGACCAGCAGCTGATTGGCAGGCGCCGAGAGGCCTTCATGGGCGTACCCACAGCATGGTGCTACGTGGACGCTGATTGGATCCTGAAGCTTCTGTAGCAGAAGTTGGGGGCGCTTGCAGCGTCCTGATACGTCCGTTCAGCCACTGGAAGACTCAGAACAAGTGGCTCCAGCCCCTGCAGCGTAATTGCAAACATAATATTATCCAGAGTGCAGTGCAGCCAACTGCGTGGTCGGTACGGAGCAATGCTGTATACCTTAGATTCCCTCGAGGACTCATAAAAAGCGCGGTCAGAGTTATGACCTAAGATCTAGTAAGATCGCGGCCATAGTTTTGGGCTGTCTTGTGTGTGTGTGTGTGCGAGGCAGCGACTTATACATAGCTTGGTTGCTAGTTACTTCCATCACAGCCTAGTTTCATGTTCGAGTTGAGTTCACAGTACCTAGAGCCCCCATTGTTCTGATTGGCCATATTCCTTGCAAAGTCTCCAGGTAGTATGAACCTTGCACAGTGCGCACCGTATCTACCGAGGTAGGCACGGAGTATTTATTTGCCTTCACAAGTTTAAGTTGCCCTGGATTATTACTGTAGTGCTCGTACTCAACATATGAGCATTAACGCCAGGCATTCGGGGTGGCACCCAATGATCAAGTGCCAGCAGTTGCAGCTAGCCTCGTGGTATTTGCAACCATGCAAGCTCGCGCAATTTGAGACTGAACTGGTTTGGCCACGGGGCATAATTCATTATGACTGCACGTGTGGCGATATAGCACTGTGCTTAGGGACCCTAGGTCCACCGGCAGGGTGAGAGCTAGTGAACTAGCGACGAACTACCTCCTAGGTACCTAGGCAGGTAGGAGGTACCTATCTGGCTGTTCGACAGGGCTCTCACCGGGCGTCGAAATTACCACAGCACAATGGAGCATTCAGGGGTCTTCTCTGTGGGGGAGAGGGGCAGCCACCTATTAGGAGTAGCAGCAGCAGCAGCAGCAGCAGCAGCAGCAGTAACAGTAGCGCTCTGTGCCAGCCTCGCCGTGCTACTCGCGCTCTCATTCTGTCCAGCTGTCGACGCTCACTCAGTCACTTCGCGCTTACGCTCCCGACCCACAGATCGCATACGATTACGTCTCGTCTCGTCTGGCCTGGGTACACGGTACACGGTACATATGTACATACACCACATACCACACACTACACGCCACACACTACACACCACACACTACACACCACACAACAGGCCACACACACCCGCTGCCCCCATCGTTAAGTCGTTTCTTTTCCTTTCCTAATCATCTCTCCCCTTTCCATCTCCTCCCATTTCTCCTCTCATCCATCGCGTCAACCTCACCTCTCTCCCCTCCTCTCCCCCTTTCTCTTGTCGCCTTGCCCTGTCTCTTTAGGTTTGCCGTCTTTCAAGCCTCGTTTGTCGAGTTCGTTGCCGTCGTTGATTTTTCCCTCGCCGCCTGTTGGGTCTCTACCGAACCAGCGCCGTGACTTCTTTCCGTCGCCGCTTTATCCTCGCTCGACCAAAAACCTCGGTCATCGAACACAGCACTTGGCACAAACGCTCAGCAATCATCCGTCACCTCGCTTGGCTGAGAAAAGAGAGAGCAAAGGCAAGAGTCAAGTTACAGTCTGCCAATACTCTTTTACGTGCACGGACCAGTCCATACTCGTGTGGGAAGGCAACATCTGCGATAGTCGATACTACCCGCTTAGGATTTTCTCTCCGAGGGATCCTTGGTTGGCTCGTTCCTTCACCGTTAATCATCTGTACTTTGTTTGCGGCCGCTCCTTGCTCGTCAATACCTTCCCACAAGCGTTTACTTCCTCGCCCCTCGGGACAAAAATCACTGCATCTCGTCTTTTCGTCTTAGCAGCATTTGCAGCCGTACCTGTAATTTTTTTTTTCCAGCTATACCATTCTCACTCTGTATCACACCGGCACCACCTTGCCCGCGTTTGTCTTTCGCAAAAGTTTCATCCGGATCGACATTCTACACGTTTCATCGAGACAAATCCACACGCTCAACATTAATTTCTTTCGAGATACATACTCTCTGTGTCGGAGCATTCGACTTCAGCATCTTCAATTATTGGTGTGATTGCGTCTCTCATTATAGACCTTTCGCCACGCACCGACAGCTCATTTTATCGTCGTGGCTTCTACGGCTTTAGAGTCAAACCTTGTATCTCGCTAGAGATTTCGGCTTGCAGGAACAAAGCGTCATCGTCGACTTTGGTTTCCTCCCTCGCTTTGCCATCATACCTTGACCAGTTCTGCTTTCATTTCGGCACCATTAGACTTTTCCTGCCCAGCTCCTGTCTTTTCAATCTTGTCGGATTGTTCGTCGCTTCTCAACAGCGGCTTCAAACCCAGCGGAGGCGAGAACTGTCAATCACTTTGGACGTGCATCAATTGCCCGTTATTTTTTCTTCTTGGATTTTCTATTCGCCTCGTCCTTTCCAGCTCTCGGAAATCACAACGGTTTTTTTTAATTTCGCATTTGGGTAGTTTGTTCGCGCAACCTTGACCGGCATCACATTGTGCTCGAACTCGGCCCGGGAGAAGCGCATCGTCAAGTAGATTCGTCCATCTATCTCTTTTTAATCTCAACATCTCAGGTGTTTGCGCGCGCGCCTTCGCACTCTGTTAAATCAAAGCCCTTTGATACGCGCGACTCACGCTATTGTGTGTTGTGTGTTACTCCTGAGCCATGGACGCAGGCGGTCTCGCTCAGATGTCTTCGAACTCGTTCAATTCACCCCACGCATTCCCTACGCCCGGTGGCCTGGCCTCTCGTCGAGGTGGTCAAAACATCAAGCCTCTGTCATTTGACGCCATTAAGCAGGGGAACAGCTCCAATGACGGTGGTGCGCCCACTCCTCGCACAAGCCGCTCCCATCTTCTCGCAGGTTTGCGAACAGCTCCGAAGTCAGCGAGTGCCACCACTTTTGGTTCTGCATCTCCCTCTGTCAACGCCACACCTCAGCATTTCGCCAGACGCAGTATGGCTGCCAACCCTCATGGATATGGCCAGGACACTATCTACCACACAGCGCCGAAGACACCAATACCGCAATATGGTGCTCAGCAGCAGGCCACGTATTCTGGAATGATGGGTGGTGCGCATTATACTGTTGACCAGGTGCTTGCGCCTCCAGAACTCGCCATGGATGAGCAGGTGCAGGAACACATGGATCCCAATCTCTACGCTCAGCTCGTCGCCACCAACATGTACCTTGCCCAACAACAACAGAGACTGCAGCAGCAACTGAGGAATGTACAGGCAGCCGCTCACCAGTTTCAGCAGCTCAACCTGAACAACCCCCAACTTACCCAGCAGCAGATGGCTCTGTATGACCAGCAACAACAGCTCCGCACCATGCAGCAACAGCTTGGAGTTCAGGCTGCCATGACTCAGGGTCAGCAGGTCTACTATAGCCCAGTCACTGGCCAGTACTACGTTGACACTTCATCCACCAATGCTTCTCAGGTCTGTTCTCAGTACACTGAACAGCAACCCTTCTCACCAGCGATGAACAGCGGATTCCAGCAGCAGCAGCAAGAAGCTCAGCAATACTTGAACCAAGCCCAGCAAGGAACTCCACGACTTCAGGTTTCTCCACCACCGGAGAATTCCCAGGCGTCATACCACTCCAGCTCTCCTCCCAAGCGCTATGAATCGCCTTCGGAGGTCACGCCTCTCCCTCCCCCGTCTGCCAACGCCTTTCGTCGAGGTCACAAGAAGACCTCGTCCCTTGCGCCCGTCAACAGTGTTTCGACCGGTGTTGGCGGCGCCGCTGGTGACGCACCCAGGTCTGCAGGCCCCAAGTCGGCTTCGTTCCCTTTGACGCCTCTGACTGGAGGGTATGGACCTGGCCAGGCTAGGGCTGGTGAGCATCCTGTTCGACAACCACGGGGGCCCCCGTCTTTGGATGAACTCAAATCCAAGCCCACTGCCAAGCACGAGGGAAGCAAGAACTTTGCCGCGCGGACCCGTCGATCCGCCGTCCATAACCTGGTTCGAGCCGGCTTGGAGCGCCGCAAGGGAACTGGCAGCTCGGCTGGTAGCATGAGCCCAGTGTCGGAGACGGCGGAAGGCTCCTACTCACAAATCACTGACAATGATTCCGACTCAGGCCGAAGTGGATCCGGCAGTTTGATTGGCGAGGAAGAGTGCAGCAGCTCACGAACCTCAGCTAGCGGTAGTTGGGGAGCTATTGGCTCAGATCGCCCCAGCTCGTGCTCAAAGGCTCATGGAAGCATGGGTAGCATTGGAAGCAATAGCCCCATTCCTGTTGAGGAGGTTGAAAATAGCTCTTTCGCCAATGTATTCAAGAACAGTACTCTCCGAGCGACCAAGGCCCAAGAGACGGCTGATGCCCAGCGAAAAGCCCCCAGACTTGTTCTTACGAGCGTTGAGAAGCGCAAGGCCGCACCAGTCGCTTAAACAAAGCACGGCTCCGGTGGTTGACACAGTATTTATTTCCAATAGAGAGTTTTCTTACTCCCCTTCACTCTTGTTTTCTTACGACTTTACGCGCGCGGAACTCTGGTAACGATTGCTCTCGGATATGCGGACTTGGTTTCTTCTTATTCTTCTCATATTTTACAAACTTGCTCTTGGCTCTGTTAACACGACTTTATACGTTTTTCACCCTTGATTCCTATCTTTAGACCGGCCTAGTGCACGGTTAAAGTAACAGACCGTGTCGACACGGTCTTGGCCATAGATCGCCAGGGAAGAAAACTTTACTTAATTCACTTCATCATCAATCATTTTCAAAGCGACTTCATTATCGTCATGAGACGCAGAGGCTTGTCCCTGAACGTCACGCGGACGTACACAACCCCCCCTTTTCATCTTGTGCAAGAAATGGAGACGAGGGCATTTTGGACCACGCGACAACGAAAAAAGAAAAAAACAAGGACGTCCAAAAACTCTTTGATGTACCCACGAAACATGAGGATTATGGAACTACGTTCGGCAACTTTGCGCTATCTTGACTTGCCATTCCCGCGGGCTCAAATCATCCTGAGTGTCGTGGTGTTGACAAAACAAGGCGGAATTTTTTTAGTTTTCAGTGTCAAGACAATTCTTTTTTTTCCTTCTCTCCTTTGCTTTTCTACACTCATTGTGCATCCTCATACCTGCATCAATTTCTTGTCAGAACGTCCTGCTTTTGGAGAATCTGCGTGAGAAAATTCGTGCAGAAACAGGGGAAAAAAGAGGTCTACCGGATGCAAAAGGCACGGCCAGGAGCCGAATGGATAGTAGACGAGAAAACCTCCATGGGGATGGATGTGCATCGTGATAGTTATAGTAATGGTATCAGCCACAATACAATCCCGGATGGCACACGGTTGCATTCTGCTCGAATGTAGTAACATTCCATTATGTGGTGAATTTGCACGCGCTCTTGACGTGCCTTGCACAACGAATTAACTCGGATTTGCAACCCAACGACGGTTCTTCTACTACGTTATACGTGTCTTGTCCCGATCCTAATGCATGTCCAGCGTCCCCGATGTATATATATATAGAGTAAACACCTCCAAAGTTTGTTGACCTGTACATAAAATAATGAATGCGCGCCCCTTTGTCACTTGGTGCATTTGTGCTTGTTTTCATAATCCACATCGACCACATAATCGTGTATACATGTCCCCCTATTACCCACTTTACCTGCTCTTTTGCCCGCCAAGACAAGAGATGCGAAAAGAAAACTTTGTTTAACGTGGCTTTGCAGTCCACTTTTGATGTAATCATTTGGCCCCCCCACCCCTAGCCGTCTCATTTTTATCATGATGACCACTTCACTTGGCTTGATGCCCTTGTCCGTCTCTTAGCCCCGGATGCATTTGTTACGGCCATGCCGTCCCTTGATGACGTCTGCCGTGTTGGGCCCGTGTGGCCGGTGTTGGTGTGAGCGGTGCTTGAGGTCTCGCTGTTTTCCTTGTTGCTCGCCCTGCTCTCGCTTCGGACAACCATTGGCGGTGCGGGATCGCCCCGCAGCACGGAAAAGGGCGAGACGGACTGACGGCTGGCCGCGAGGGATGTACGTGGGAGCCGACTCTTGGTGGCGAGGGGGGCGCCGGTTGATGATGATCCTGCTGCTGTCGAGGCACTGCTGCTCAAGGAGGATGTGGAGTCGCCGCTGACTCGGCGCGGTAGGTGAGTCGATGGAAGCCCAATGATGCCAGACGAGGCGCTGTCTCTGCTTCGCGGCAGATAATACATGGCATCGCGTTCCATGGCGGAGGCGGCTGCGGTACGGCGCGGCGACGCAGCTACTTCGATGAGAGGGCCGTTGTTACCGGCGAGACTGGCGCGGCTGCGGTGCGTAGGTGTTTGCGGCATGGACATGGACGATTGGAGGCTCGGGGGCGTGTAGCTCGTGTTGCGGCGAGCACCTCGTCGTGACGATGACGATGCAGAACTGACCTGCGAGGATGCCGATGATAAATTGCCGTCGTGGCGAAGAACCATGCCTGAGCTGCTGCTGCTAATATGGGATTTCACCAACTCGGCGGCTAGGTTGCGGACAAGCACGGCAGAATCGGTCTCGGCAAGTGTCTGAATTGTGTCCATGAGTGACCGGACTTGTCTGCTGTTGAGTGTTCGCGAACCGTCACCGCCTCCCAGTCCCGGTTCGCAAGCATCCATGATGATGCGAACAAGCCTCAGGAGATTGAGTCGTACGACGGGTTTCTTGTGTCCCAGTCGTTGTGCGATACCTGCAAACATTTCGGGTTTCGCAAGGGACGCTGCGATGGACGGGCTTAGACGAAGCAGCTTCAGGAGCGGCTCGAGCAAATTCGAGTCGAATGCGTTGAGCCTGTTGGTGCTGAAGCAGCTTACGATGGCGCGTGTGAAATGACCGTCAGTTAAGTGGTTTTCCACATTGGCCGTCTCTTCCTGGAACCAGACAAGGATTGCATCGAGGGCAGTGACCTGCCAGTACTGGTCGGTCAATAATGATACATAAAAGTCGAGACCTTTGTTTTGCCAAAGGTACCGCCGCCCCTTGGATCCTGAATGCGCCATGTCACACAAGATGGGAAGGGCAAACTCCTTCGGTGGACGGTCGGTCTGCATAATTCTCAGCAGCAGAGGGATGATGCCTCCTACTGCTGCATCCTCCTGACGCTCCTTGCTTAGTCGACAAAGATTGAATAACGTATTTAAAACTTGGTTGCACATCTCGCGAAAGTGTTTCCGCGCCTTCTTCATGCTGTAACTCAGCAAGTCAATCAAGAATTCAATGGCGTCAGCCGAGTGTAGGGACTCAATGGTTGTGGAGAGCATGGAGAGGTTCTTGATGAACTTCAACATCGTGACTTGGTGTTGTGGTGACATGCGTCGCAGGTCCTTCAGCACGCTCTTTAGGACCTGTCGGTCAGCCACGACTTCCTTGACGTAGTTTTCTGCCTGACTAAAGAGGTAAAAGATGTTGACGATGCGCCCTTCTATGAGTTCTCCCAATTCATCTTCGCCCTCTTCATCCAAGACTCGATGTAGGACCAAAGCCAGAGGATACAGAATCTTGCTTCTCGAGAAAATTCGGCAGAAGTCGTTCTTTGGTGTCGGTCCTTGTAGCTCAAAGACATTCCAGATGCCATTCACACCAATAAGCACCAAATCGCGAGCGCTATCATAATCCTCATCCAAAAACTCGACCAAGACGTTCAGACCACCAGCGGAAACGAACATCTGAAGTGTCAGCGTAGATGTCTGATACATCTGCCGCACAAAGGCAGCAGCTTCAATTCTGATCTCATCGGAATATTGGCGGGCAGCAAACTTGGTAATGATGGGTATGCCACCCACAAAACACAAATTTTCCTGGATCTCAACGTCGTCCAGGATAATCTGCCAAGTATTAGTACACTGCACCATGCCAGTCGGTACGCCCGAGCCAGAGACCTACCGCATTAACAACCTTCAGCAGCTGGAGAATCATGAATTGCCTGCTCTTCACCGTGCACGGCTCTAGAATTTCGAGGATAGGCAACAAGCCGTGAGCGCTGAGGATAAGATTCTTGACCTCTTTGTTCTCCCATAATAATCCAAGCTAAGCAACCATGGTTAGCCATAGGCTCCTATAAGCGTTCTGTTGGGAAGACACACCAAATCCTCAGACAGCTCTGATAACACATCGTCACTCTCGGTAGTCTTAAGTGAGCTAACAAGGTCTTCGACCTTTTCGGCGAGACGAGCATGTCTATCTCTGGCGATGTTTGCCTCGAGATCCATCTCGTCCCAGCCAGGGTCCATGGAAGCAAATGGGTCATATTCATCTTCGTCATCGCCGAGCCAGGAGTTGCTCGACATTTTCGACAGCAGCATTAGCCCGCCATCCTCAGAACCACGCTCGCTCTCCTCCTTCTCGACTAAGGATCCATTGGTGCCGAAGACATCTGAGAAGTCTTCGTCGTCATCTTCAGCAAACTTTTGAATTTCGATGGAGGAGCGAGTGCGACGCATCGGCCGATCAGGTAGTACTGAGGGCCTAGAAGGTGGTCGCTTCCTTACACTGCCGTCCGGAGCTTGCATAGACCGAGGAAGACTGGTCAAATCGGATGGATGGAAGAGCTGCGGTGCATCAGCAGCACGGGAACCCTAGATGTCTTTAGTTCGAGCCAGCAAAAAAATTGAGCCTGCCAAGATTTCTTACCCTCATCACAGCTTGATTCATCCGGCTGAAGGCGTTGTCATTATCAACAAATAAATCTGAGAAATCTTCTACGCTTTGTTCCCGATAAACCACATCGGGGCGAGACGGTAACTCGAATTTGCTCCCCAAATGACCCTTCGATGGCGACTTGGGTCCTGGGCGACCAGCAGCTGCTGTGGTGACCTTCGCAGCATTCGACCTCGTATGCTGGTGAGTTTTGACATGTACGCTCGTAGCCGCCTTTCGGGGGACTGGTCGAAGCGTTTGCTCTTGCGCATCGTCCCGTTGGTGTGACGGTCCCTTGATTGTCAGCAATTCCCCTTCAAAGTCGTCATCGTAGTTGTCTGTATCAAGGGTCAGGTCGTTAGTCGAAGCAAAAGCCTTGAGCTTGTCGCTGGACAGCAAGCCTCCGAAGTTGTCTTGAGGCTTCAAGTGAGGAAGCTGCAATGCGCTGGGAGATATGGCAGTCACGAAATCATCGTCCCAATTGTCATTGTCTGCAGAGGGTCAGCCATCGACCACATATGAGCGAGCATGAGTGGGGATATGTCGACATACCTGGAAGCTCGACAGTCTTGAAGGCTTCAACTCCAAGCCTTTGTTTAGCCAGACCGAAAGGACCCTTCACAGGAGTACCTCCCATGAATCGAGCAGAAATGCCTGTGCTTTCCGATCCCGTTGAAGAGCGCAGAGCCGGCTCTGATGAGTTCAGAGCCTTGTTCCATTGTTTGACCTCCTCAACAGCCTGGTTGAAGTTGTCGGGCGCTTTAGACACAGGTGCTTCGGCTCGACGACAGCCAGCGATCCAGGCATGCCTCAGAAGCTTCCGAGCCGAAACACGCAAGTTTGGATCCTTTTGAAAACATTGCATGAGAAAATCTCTCGCAGCCTACCCTTGAGTTAATATATTGTGGTCGGTTACGGGGTGAGGACGAGGGTGGAAACACCAACAGGAGAGATGCCCTCGGGCAGGGGAGGATGGTCGTCATTGACAATGGCAAAAAGAGCTGGCATAGCTGCGAGATTGTGATACGGTGGCCTGCCTTGCAAGAGTTCAATCACAGTGCAACCGACGCTCCAGATGTCAGAGGCAGAACTCGCACCCGACAGTTGAATGATCTCAGGAGCCATCCAGTATGGAGTGCCTACGACTTGGGCTTCCTTGTCTTGACCGCCCGCCAGCGTGCTAGTCGATACACCGAAATCAGCCAATTTGACGGTTCCATCTTTGGTTGTCAGAATATTGGCGCCTTTGATATCTCGGTGAATGACACCTTGATCATGGAGGTATTGCAAGCCTTGGAGAACTTGTGTCATGTAAACTCCAACCAGGTTTTCCGGAAACTTGCCGTATGCCTTGAGAATCGAGTGCAATGAACCATTTTCACAGTATCTAGGGAGTGTAAGTCTTTGTTGTCAAGCAGGGGAGGGTTCAGAACCCACTCCAGGATTATGTTGAGGCAATCCACCGATTTGACGAAGCCGATGTACTTGACAATATTGTCGTGCTGTCCTTCAGTGTTAGGAAATCAAACATCGGTGTAGTCTGTTCTTTGGAAACGCACTAATAGATTCTTGAGCAAGTCGATTTCACTCTATTCAGCTTCGTCAGCAATCATCCCTCTGGAAGCGATCAAGTCGTGCTTGTCACAACGGACCTCAATCATCCGTAATTCGCTCTTAGGTAAGTCCACTAGTTTGATCTGCTTCACAGCTACTGCTTCGCCAGTACTCCAGTTGAACGCCTTATAGACTGATCCAAACGCTCCTTTGCCGATACATGCCCCCAGTTGCTAAGACACAATGTCAGTTGGCATCCGTTCGGCTTTCGCAGGACGACTCGAGGATTCGCCAGCCATGGTCAGGTCCAAACGTACGTAATCTTTCAATCCCGGATCTTGCACAGCTGAGGTGTCTCGCTGTTTCTCCTTCCGTGAGGGTGTGCCAGGCACGCCCGATCGCTCCCTTGAGGTCACTGCAGCCGCATGACCACCTGGCCGGCCATTATTGACGTGGTATTGCCGCTCAGGCGGCATAACGCTGAGTGGTGGCGAGTTCACCGCTCAGTGTGTGCCACCGGCGTGTATCTACTGCGCCGTAGCGCCTGACGTTATATCGGTTGTCGAGAGCTGTTAGGCGAAATGATGTTCGATCGTGACTTTGGTGACCGGGTCGTAAGCCAAGAAGGATGGCATTCCAGGCTCATAAGTTCTTCTCGGTGAGGAAAAGAGGACGCCTCAAGCAGGTAAAGAGGGTGAGCTATGGTTGACAAATGCACGTCCGCGGGATGAGTGGTTTTGCAAGAACCGGTGTTCGAGCGTGCAAGCCGCAGCAGGTGATGTTGAAGGGCAGAATCGAGGGTCGTATGGCTGATGCGAAAGCAAGCTCTATCGATATATCAGGGCCAGCAATCTACGTACAGGACAGCATTCAAGGGTCCGAGAGTTTGTTGAGAAGAAGGGCGGTAGCATAGGAAGTCATAAAAGGCGAGTAACGGATGGCAGGGTAGAATTGACTTGATCCTGTTACAAAAGTGAGCAAAGTACTGGGAATAATCTAGTCGGAGCTCTACCGAGGGGCAAGTCCAAGCCAAGAACACCACACAAGAGTTAGCCTGTGTAAGCAATTGGGCCAGAGCCAGTCCAAGAGAGAATGGGAATCCTTTCGGTGTGGAGGGTCAATGGGCGGCGGGATTCGTCAGGCTAAGATGATGGGAAATGCATGGAGGCATGGAGGCATGGAGGCATGGAGGCATGGAGGAATGGATGGATGAAGCAAGGGAGTGAGGGAGTGAGGAGGGGAGATCAACAAGCAGTAAGCGTAAGCGTAAGCACAGAGCTCGAGCTTGCTTTGCTAGCTTTGCTTGCTCGCCTTCTCTGTCAGTGAGGCCATGGGTGCGCCGTGCGCTGTGCGTGTGGGCGCGAGCGTACCAACGGTGGTGTGTGGCGTCCGGTCTGGCTCGGCCAGGCAAAGCACCAGACTAGACTGCTGCAGTAAAAACAATGGAACAGCGGCTGCTGTAGGGCGCGCTGCCGCTGTCGCAACCACTGAAGATTGCAGCTTCCAACATCGACGACAGCGGCGACCTGGAATGGAAGCAAGACCAGCCATTGCTCTTTCCGGACAGGGCTGAACCGCCGAACCCATGCGGCGTGTTGGTAAGCCACCCCCCCTTCTCATTAATTACGCAGTAGAAGCGGCCGAGTTCCTGAGCCGCGACACGCATCTTGCTCGACCGCGCCGTCTCGTGCCATGACGACAATTGCCAACCGCCAACTGCCAATTGCCGCGGCCCTGGATCCAGCATGCAAGACATCGCTGTGGAGAATTGACAACCACTAGGGAGCCCACGCTTGGACAGACCCTGGACGACGGCCTGGATGGCGGCCTGGATTCGGCAAACGGATCGGCGGAGCGCGAATGCTGGCAATAACCATGGCGCGACACGAGTGTGTGCCTGTAGCTGTGACGAACGGCGAGCTATGGACAAATGGCAGGAATCAGGAATGCAATAAGCACGTCCTGCTCTAAACCATGGCGGTCAACTGCTCTGCATTCAGGCCGGCCGTGGTACTTGTCTGTTATCACACCAAGCTCCCGTCTCAAATGCCTTAGAGATAGTTTATTATCTGACCGAACGAGTGCTTGGCGAATCAGGAGACCCCTGGATATTGTTTTATTGAACGTGTTGCCCTTGATGAAAATTCAAGCGGCTCTATTGCTCGAGTCACAACATAACAACCACATTACTCCAAAACCAATCTGCTCTTGCATATTCAAGCATACATGCTGGACCTTGGTCTTTCCATGCTCGCTAATACTCTTCTCCACTAAAACTGGAGATACCAAATACATCGCTGAAGGCTTCTTCTGCTACGGACGGTGTGCGCCTCGTAGCCATCCTCAAATCTCAATTACGCCTCATAAATCTGGTCATAGAGACTAGTTTTCGGAAACATTAAAAAAAAAAAAAAAAACAGGCTGAAATGCTTTTAAGCTGGGCGATTCTTTCACTTCCCTGAACCGCCTCGTATGTAATTAAAACATGTCGCTGCTCCGACCGGTATTTTGAGTGGAGCTATTGCCATCCGTCAGGAATATCTTCCCTCCGTGCAAGACTACGAACTATGCGTTGCATACCGGCCGTCCAATTGTCTTCAGAAGGCGACGGTCCGGCTGTTGACGCTGAGGTTTGTGTCTGCTGGGTCTGTTCTGGTCCATTAACATGACTCTCTGCGTTTTGAGCGGCGTTGCCTACTTGAGGTGCGAGTAGAGATTCGTTCGTGGTTAACTCTCGAGTAGGACGAGAACTGAATCGTTGAGAGGAGACTTCGGGAGAGGATCTGCTCGTGGTGGATTCATAGATTGCGAGAGATGCGTTTGACGCATTAATTTGCACCATCGTGCGGGCCTCGTGCGGGTCTCTCGGTCTCTGCGAAGTGTGTAGAGGCACTATAGAAAAGGGCTCGGGCGCCATGCTGCCCGTGTTGCCGAGATATGACTCCGACATACCATAGGGGCTGTGGCCTCGAATGCCACTGGCGGTGTCTGTTGATTCCCTGTTTCTCAATCCTCGTCGTCGACGTCTAGCTCGACGAAATTCTGGGCGTCCATAATTGGCAGTGTCCAATTCAGTATCTGAACACTCGCACTCCGACTCGCAAGCACCCTCCAGCTGAACTTCATCAGCAAAGTCGGCAAAAGTAAATGGTCTTGTGAATGACGGTCCAGATGTCTGTGACGCTGTCACAGAGGCGAATGAAGAGCCGACACTTGGGGGTTGAGGGTCTGGTGTTAGTGTGGACAGGAGGGTATCCCATACTTCAGGACTGAGGCTCCGGTCTCTGTCACCGAGCCCATCGACACCTCTCGTGGTACGACGTGAGGGCACCTGATGTCGAGATGAGAGGCTACGACTCGGGCGATGGTTAATTGTAGACCAATGTCTAAGTCGTTCACCTCTGTGCCCAGCGACAACACGCGGCAGTGGTTGTTCAATTGCGCTTGAGGGCACTACCCTGCCAAACAAGGAGGGAACTGCCCTCTGGGAGATTTCTGTTGCGATACCTGCATAATCTACCTGCTGCTAATAATCTATTAGCATATTCATAGTCTCTTCTGATATGCTGGCGGGTTTCTCTGTTAGTTACCTGTTCCGAACGTGATTGTCGAGACGGAGGCGACGGATGCTCGACCGACCACCACCCCAGGTCAACGCCCTCTGACATGTTCTCGGGGTCTGCGACTCCAAGGGCAGGCGGTGGTGGTGGCGGTGGAGGAGGAGGAGGAGGAGGAGGCCGGGGAGAGTCGCGCCAGTTTGTGCCAAAAAGTGAAGTCATCCGATCTTCCACTTCTCTGCGACGGTCGTCACGTCCAGTCATCTCTCCAGTCATCTCTCCGGTCATGTCTCGTAAAACGTCGCGCAACGTTCTAGGTCGACGGTTCGTAGCCGAGGAGGCGGCTCGCTCCTGCTCCTGGGAAGATTCGACCCATGGTCGAAAGCGTTCGCGGGTGGTTCTTTGCAACGGGCCATAGAAGCGCACGCCGGCGCGTCTGATGCCGTTCCGTCGATCGCGAATCTCTGATCTGCTCGATGCATTTCGCGATTCGGCGCGCGAGGGTGATATTGTGCCGCTTTTGGAGGTAGTCTCGTTTGATGAGGCTGAATCATTTGGCTCAACAAATAATCTAAAAAGATTGGAAGGCGTTAGTGGTATTAATGATTGGACGCTGGCGCATGAGAAGGGTTTGTGTGGGTAAGGGGCGCGACAGGAGGACTGACTCTACGTCCAACAAACAGTACTGGATATTACACCGAGACCGTGCAGAGGCGCACGAAGAGACAGAACATAGGAACGGTATTAGAAGGAAATATGATGGGACGGCAACGACGGAAGCGCGAGTGCAATGATGGCAGTATTGACTGCGCAGGATCCGAGGCCATTGCAGCAAGGAGCGCACGAAGACACTTACGGGAGGCCCATGATGTGTAGGATGAAGCGATCGAGCAGTCGCGCTGATGCAAGTTGATGCACAAAATTGCACCGCGTTGAGCGCTGGCGGAGAGTGGCTGAACAAGCGCCAGAGGAATATTCGCGATGGAGTCTGCTATTACGGGCGGTAGTAGCAGAAAATTCACAGAAAACCCCATGCGTTGTGGGAGTGGAGACACAATGGATTGTGGCCCGCGACGGTGTGAGAAAATAAGAATGCGAAAGGGACCTCAGCAAACATCAACCAAATGAATTGCAGAACCGTAAGTCAGATACAAGAAAGACTTGGGATGGCGAGGATGGAGAAGAGGTTCGGCCGAAGGCGCAGACTGGAGATGAAGAGGAAGATGTGGATTGGAATTCCGAGATCGAGAGGGAGTGGGAGTGGGAGTGGGAGTGGAAGTGGGAATGGGAATGGGAATGGGAATGGGAGTGGGAATGGCGGCGGAAGCGGGAAGCGGAAGCGACGGCACTCGCGTCAGTCGCCTGCACCTGCCGAGCCAAGACGTGGCAGACACCAGACGCACACACCACACCACTTCCGCGGCCTCGCGTCTCAGACACGGCTCAGGTTTCAAGAGCATGCATGCGGCAGCCTCTCGGCGCCAATTTTTTTTTTTTTTTTTTTTTTTTTTACGTGGCGCTACCGTTGTAGGCGCGCGCGCTCATCAATGACATTTCATTTTTAGACCCGCAGGAGAGAGCTGAACGCGCTAGCAAGGCATACTGACGTCTTGTTGCCGAAATAAGAAACATTGGTGAATAAAAGTGCACTTGAATCTAGGTGTTAATTCCACGTTACAAGAATGTACTCAACCTGGTGCGCAAAGAGCTACCTCGAGACCTACATACTACTGAATTGACCCTTGTTCGCAACATGGTCCAAGTGCTCTTCATCACGGCATGAAAGGATGAAAACATGAGCAGGCTTGGCTAGTTCTTGCTGTGGCGCGTTGGAGTCTCTTGCGCAGCTGTGGCTGATTGATGTAACTGGCCCGATTGGCCAAGGCGCTGTGGCTGGTGCCGTGCCCATCCACTCAAGTGCATTGTGAATTATCAACCCGACGGAGTTAGCTATTCAGACTTCACTTCCTCCAGTGTCTGTCACTCAGGAAAACTCTCAATCAGCAACACCGCTTCTCCATCATTAAGCCGGCCCTTGCCAGTGAGCTCTGGCTGCCATTCATGAAGTGTCTACATCGCAATCTATAGCCTAGCGGCCGCCTATGTGAGCCAGCTTAAGAAGGGCCCGCTTGCTTTGTCTTGATTTCGTCACCTTTCGCCCATCATGCCAACATCTAAGGACATCCAACGGGCCCTGGCTCGCATAAGGGCCGTCCTGCCCGCCCGGAAACAGGCCGCCACAGCGCATCGCAACATCAAGCTCGGCCTGGAACGCATCAGCCGGATTGTTCCAGATGATCAGAAATGGATTGGCGTCCATGTAGGGGGCACAAACGGCAAAGGCTCAATATGTGCTCTGCTCTCTGGCATGCTGAAGCTCTCGGGTATGAGTCATGGCACATACATCTCACCAGCACTACCGGAACGCCACAATGGCATCACCATTAACGGGCTTTATGTGAATAAGCGCATGCATGAGATGGAGCTCAAACATGTAGATGAAGCCTACAAACGGGTCGCCTCGGAGTGGACGTTTGCTATAGGAGAGGACCCCGGAGGCTTGACGCCGTTCGAACTGGAAACTGCAGCGGCTTTTCGTGTTTTCAACAAGATGAATGTCCGATATGGTATTGTTGAAGTTGGGATGGGGGGCGCCACGGATGCTACCAATGCCATGAAACAGAAAGCCGTCACTGTCATCTCCAAGATTGACTTGGATCATCAGGAATATCTCGGGAACACGATAGAGCAAATTGCCAAGGTCAAGGCCGGCATCATGCGGCCCGGCGTGCCCTGCATCGTCGACCACACTAATTCCTCAACAGTGATTAATATCCTCAAGGAGCACGCGCAGTATGTTGGGACGCAGATTAATCTCTCATCCAAAGCTCTACCCCTTATTGAAGGCCTTGACAGATCAAGGTTCAACTTGCAAGACTATGAGCAGCAAAATTTGCTTTGTGCGAGTCTGGCATTTCGAAAGCTGTTCCCTCACCTGCAGATTGATGTGAACAAACTTCTGTCGCTGAAACCACAATTGCCTGGGAGGATGGAGAAGGTGAGCGTGTCGGGACTCACCAATGGCTCCCGACAAAGCTCTATCCTGGTAGATGGAGCGCACAATATGCTTGGAGTGGAAGCGTTAGCAAAGTACGTCAGTGCCAACGTCCGGAAAGGGGACGAGCCGGTCACTTGGGTAATGGGGCTTTCCTCCAGCAAGTCAAAGCCATTCTCCAGCATGATTGAAACCTTGGTTCGTCCTCAAGATAATCTTGCTTTCGTTGAATACACACAGGAACCCAATGATCCGCCACCCGCCCCAGCAGACTTAGGTCGTGCTGTAGGCGCTCAAATTATTACAGATGAATCACGACTCTATGACGGCGATGGAAGCATCCGTGGAGGCGTACAATGGGCGTGTGACCGCGCGGACCAGGGGCCGATCATCATCACGGGAAGCCTGTACATGATCCGGGAGCTTTACAAGATGGAAGGCGTGGAACCTAGCAGGAATATCAAGATGAGGCGGCCAGGTCGGGCTCAACTTTGGCGCTACATCATGCTCTCCCGAGAGAGACAACTGACACCCGAAGAGGCTAGGGAGTTCAAGCAAGCCCGACGACATTGGCGTCTCTGCCCAGCAAACAGTCCAATCTTCCGTGGGGTCGACCCGACATCACCGGAAGTACCTGACAGAGTTCGCAAACATCAGCGACAAGCTGATTACCATCAAAAACAGGCTATTGGGTATCGGCAAGCGATACGCAGCATCAAGTTAGACACAAGGGACAGTGAGCATAACGAGCTGTCGCAGAATCTGCAACATCTCGAAACTCAGCGGCAAGAACATCTACGAGAATATGATAGAGCCATGTTCAAAGTGCGCGGGCATGTCGTGGACAAGAACAAGAAGCTCCTCAGCCATGAAGAGATTTTTGGCAGGCCAGAAAAGACGACGAGCAGAATTGCCGCGCTACTCCCGAAGGATGGGGGTGAAAGCAGCAGGAAAGCAACAGATGACTTGATACCTGTTTCACAGCCTGAAGCGAGAAGTCGCGCGGACAGGCCTGTGCATCCTGAAGCGCAAAAAAGCGAACAAGAGAGCTGGAGGCGGCGAGACTTGGGGAAAGAATCACGAGAGAAGGAGAAGAATGACAGCGATGGGAAGCAAACAAGATGAATTGTGACAAGCTTCGACGGCGACATCAACTTTGTACAATTTACCATGTACCGTATAATAGCATCTAATTTCCGGGCAGTATATATATATATACGTAATATAGAAAGAGATGAGATGATTGTCCCTAATTCTTATTCTTGGTAGTTGACAAACCATGCGAGTCGCAAGTCTCAGCACCGATCACATGACGTGAAACCTTATTGAATCCATCAATCTCACGCAATCATCCTCACCCACGTCTCACTGTCAACATGACTGCACCCACTCACCTCATCATCGTCTGCTGCCACGGCATATACATTGATGGCCCAACTAAAGGCCAATCCGACAGTGAATGGCTCATAGCTGAGTTCCAGCAGGGCGAGACGCCTACTTTTGCAAAACACGTTCAAGCCGGGCTGGAATGTTTGTCTGCCAGGAGGGAATCCTCTGTGCTTGCGTTTTCAGGGTACGCGATCTTACTGCTCTGCAACCATGTGATATACAGATCCGCCAATGGTTAATACCTCAGACCAAGTTCTCCATCTGGGGAATTCGTATATCGAGCTTCTTATCCCGTCCCACCTCGTCCTCTGTCATCCTATCCTCGTCTATTTCTGCTATTCTTCCTTGACGAACCTTGACACTGTTTCTTGCTATTCGCTACTCATCCGCTAATCCCCATCCAGAGCCCCGACTCGCCCGGAGACCAAGCTCTCCGAAGCACAGTCCTACGCAAACCTAGCCCACCAAAACACCTACTTCGACCTCCTCACCCCTCCCGTCACAGACGAAGACATCATGCTCGAGGAACGCGCCCTCGACTCCTTCCACAACGTCTTGTTCAGCATGACGCTCTTCTGGGAGCGGTTCCGCAGCTGGCCGGCGGAAGTCACCATCATCAGCCATGCGTTTAAGCGGGAACGAGTCATGAAGCATTGCAATGCGATCGGCCTGCCGGGGACCCAGACGAACTTCCTAGGCATAGATCCGCCCTTGGAGGGGGATAGGAGGGAGGGGGCCCTGCGGGGAGAAGGACAGGCGTTGCGGGACTGGGAGGATGATCCATGGGGAGCGGGGGAGAAGTTGGCGGGTAAGAGGGCGAAGAGAAACGTTTGGGGGACCTGGCAGGGTGATTTTGGGGAGGGATCGGGTGGAGAGAGAGGTTTCTTGGTTGAGTGTTATGGAACCGCGCAACGTGACCATGGCAACAGGTTGCTTCGGTGAAATAGTGTGCTTCCATTTCGCCAGATCTGTTGAAATGCGGCATGATGGCCCTGTCAAACGATGTTGGCTGTCTATTGGGAGACTGCTGATTCTTATTGATAGCAGCGTGATGTTCCAACGGATAGCTTGCATGTTGAAGGGCCCGATTCTGCAAGCGCAGGATGTCATTTACTGATGGCGTGACAGGTTATGAGGTTTCTGAGACGTTCTCGTGAATACACATCGATGCGCCGTCCCCTCGTCAACAGCCAATTAGGTAATGCGTGTGGCAGGTTCAAGTGGGTCCCGGCACGGACCAACATGTTTCGGCCGGCCCACCTTAGGAGGGTTCACGCCAGAAACAGAAATCACAACACATCAGTTTCTAAAACTTGCGAGATACAGCAGCGATTTCACAAGTTGGTCTTTTTTCCCCTTGGTTTGTAATACTGTCAACAAATTTCCTCTATGCCTTCCCCAAGAACAACTTAGACCTCCGCTTAATGTCACACAGTAAGTGGCCTTTCTTGTTGTCTAGCAGCCCCTTAACCTTGCGTGCTAAGACATCAGGAGAGATTTACAACATTCTGAGGTCAGGTAGGTCCTGGAAAAGGAGTCAAAATTATCGACAGACTCGAGACCTCGTTGCTCACCACGACACTTATTCAAAGCATCATGGATGAACAAGCAAGAATAAAGGAGCTGCAAAGGTTGCTTCAAGAGGCGGAACGACGTGCCGATGAAGCGAGACGACGTGCCGATGAAGAGAAACGACTTGCCGATGAATTGGAGGAACTGATACGGCAAACAACATTGAACGAGTATCTTTGCGCCCACCATTTCTCCTTAGTGTCTGGATTTGCCGTGGGAAGAGACGGTGAGGTGTCGCCAAGGAGGCCTGTAACTATTCTACGAGAGAAATGGTGTCCGGAAAACCTGAGGCCGTGGCCTGACTTCCTCAAGCACCAAAGAATCATCTTCGGCACACTCTACGATAACTTTCCTGCCGATAGCCGTGTTTTCTGGAACCGACACGTCCTGACCGCCATGGCAGCGAGAGTATGGAATCGGCGGCCCCTGGAATGCGATAGGTCCCTTGAATTCTTCGTCCGCGGTAGCGTGGATGTTCCTATGATGAGCATCCTTGACCAATTGAAGCATGTGCAAGCTTGGGCAGGATCTTCCAGATCGAGAACGACGTGGAATTCCGGTATGATCATCACGTCATGAGCGACATCGCCGAGGAAGTTCTTGAAAGAGTAACCCCAAAGCTACCACCTGGGACTCGTGGAGATCTCCGCCAGCTACTACCATACCAGATATGTGTCTACCAAGCCGACAGCTCCTCGAGGTCGGCACCGCGCACAATGGTCTGTTTGTGCGAGTGCAAGGCGCCCCATAAACTGACCGCTCCGCATCTGCGTGCAGGACTGCGGGCCATGAACATGTACGACGAGGTGGTCGACCGGAAGCTGGTACCGACCTCTGCGGAGCCGGATGCGCGCTTCCAGTACCATGCCGAGAGGCTAGTGGCGTCGGCCATCACGCGGGTATATCACTACATGTTGGAAGATGGTCTGGAGTACGGCCTGCTTACCACGGGCGAGGCGATTGTGTTTCTCAAAATCGACTGGGCCGAGCCGCAAACTCTGTATTATCGTTTGGCGGAACCTGGTGCTGAGGTATCGGCCCATCCGCACAATGCCGACATCTGCTCAGCTCTCGGTCAGTGGCTGGCATTCATATTGATGGCTCTCGGCGGCCCTGGGGAACGTTGCGCGCACGGGCAAGAGGAACGCATGCGAGCTATGAAGGACGTTAAGAAGTGGGCTGATGATTTCGAAACGACACTGCGTTCTATTCCTGAGGATGAACGATTCGCGTCACCAGCCACCTCCGCATGCCATGTACCCACGACCTACGAAAAGGTCGATCGTTCGCCATGCCGCTCGCCGCGCGTTCTCCATCCGTCTGGGGATTCTTTAGGAAAGGAGCCATCAGACGCATCAGATGACAGCGAAGTAGCGCCAAAGCCAGCACATACTCCCACTTCCGCGGGTCCAAGTACAGAAGCAAGCGACGCTCACGGCCAGCAATACTGTTCACAAAGATGTCTCTTGGGGCTGATTCAAGGGGAGTCCCTGGATCCAGATTGCCCAAACGTAACGCTTCACCGCCAGGGTGCGGCGGGCGACAGTGACCGTCACCCTGTCGATCACGCAGAGTGGATCGACCTGCTTCAGGAACAGCTAAAGCAGTCCCTCGACGATGGAATCACGGCCATGGGAAGGGGTGGCGCGCGCGGTGTCATCTTCAAAGTCACCCTCCTCGCGTACGGCTACACCTTCGTCGGCAAAGGCACGGTGGAGCTTTCATCGAGGACCTCGAGCACGAGGCTGCGGTCTATCAGCGGCTCCGACCGGTCCAAGGAGTGCACGTGCCCGTGTTCCTAGGAGCCATCGACCTCCGGTCCATGAACAAGATTTACTACTATCACCATCGTGTCTATGTTGTTCACATCACATTTTTATCCTGGGGTGGACACCGCATTCCCAGGGAGAGCGTGGACGACCGGCAGAAATCCCTCGAAGATGAGGTTCTCCGGGCGGTGCAGGCCCTGCACCATGAGGGCGTGGCTCACCGGGATGTGCGACGGAGCAATATGTTGTTCAACCCTGAGACGAACGGGATCATGCTAGTCGACTTTGAGCGCTCTTCACTATTCGGGTCCCCTCTATACTCCCTGACGGAGTCGATGCTTGACGAGCTGAAGAAAAAGCCAAGCCTGACGGATGAAGAGAAAGAAGCCTACAAGCAGCATAGTTTACTTGCATGGGACCTTTCGCACGCCTCATTTGCGTTGCTAGAGTAGGTGCTACAAGTAGCCCCTGGGCGTCTGTTAGGCCTCGGTGTGAACATGAACACTCCTTTCTATATGCGCGCAGGTTCCCTTGTCACTGAACTGGTTATCGCCTGATATTCCTCAGTTTCGTGCTTGGGGAATGCCCAGGCCTACATAGGTGTGGTTGGGAAATATCGGACGTAGCTGGGCGAGCTGTCGGACAGGTTGACCAGCAAATCGGGCATTTGTCAAAACTCTATGATGTTGAACTTGGATTGTCGGACTGATTGCTATCCGACTAATGACTGCGACTTGTGACCGAGTTTAATTGTGAAGTGACTTCTTAGTGTGCCTACTTCTAGTAAAGTAGTCCTTGTTTAGATCCGGGTCAAAGTGGGTTGATAATGGAAGGTAGATGATGCAAGATAGAAGTCCTTGGCAGCTGTACCAATGTTTCGACAGCTAATGAATCGACTGGTTTAATAGACGACTGTTGGTAAACGGACTAGTTTAATGGCCAATTACTAGATTAACGCACCATGTTAGCTGTTCATAGAATCGCCAGTCACTCAAGGCAGATCGGCCTAGACAAGCGTGTCCTGCGCAGGTCGACCGGCGTGACGAGAGCACGCGCTCCTGAAAGGACCATAACCTCTGGATATGGGTGTCTGACGCTTGAAGCAGCGGTGTTGCGGGGAGCTTCGTGTCTTCGCCCGAGGGAGTGTGCATGATGCAGCCCCGTCAACGTTCTGATGTACCCTTCCTCCAGGAACCGTGGCAGATACCCAGGGGATGGAACTGCAGACGTCGCAGAGGGCATGATTATGGAAGCAGAGCGGGATGAACGAGAAAGCGCAATGTTCTGCCTGGTGCAAGGCAGCCGTGAAAGGACGTCGAAATGAAAGACCTCATCGGCCGCAACGGGCGGAGCGGCACTCAAGTCTGGCGGGCTGCATAGCGTTCTGGCTCGGCGATGGATTGGCTCCATAGCTCAGCTGGTCATTCAAGGCCCGTCATCATGTTGGAGGCGTTCGTGCCGGTTTACGAAGAGCTGTACGGAGTAGTTGGGAGAGGAGATGGCGGGTGCAACGGCAAGCAGACAGCCGATCAGCACAGCCAATCAGAATCATTCACGATATGCATACGTCGATTCGTTGGTCAGCTTCCCGCGACGGAGATTTGACGGGTATCGCGGCTAAAGATACAAGGGTATCCATGCAGCAGCAACTAGGCCCAAAACGGAAGATGACCCTTTTCATACCAAATTTCTATTTCTTACTTGCGTAACTTCCTGGTTTTGATCACAGCATTGCTTCTCCTGCCCTTAGTCTAGCTTTATGAATGAAAATAGCGCACGACTCTAGTAGCCTAGATAAGGGGGAAGAATTACAATCATGATGTTCTGTTAGCAAATTGCAACCTATCGACGCCTCAAGCCGCCTCGGGTGATATCATGGCCCGAAACCACACGCAGCCCGCTCAATTGCTCAAGCACAAGTATCTACGGGGTAATCAGGACCGGGCCAGCCAAGTCCACCAGTAGCCTAATGGGATAGCACATAGCACCGAGCAATGGCAGCTATTCAAAAGCACGCGGGCCCTCAGAGAAGACTGGGTAGTATCACGACAGATCCACGCCACACCAGCATCAAATCCTGGCCCTCGCCCTCCGCGGACCCTCAGCAACAAGGCCAACAAGGAAGGAAACCGCGTCGCGAACCATGTCGGCGCTGAAGCTGTGCCCAACGCCCTCGTACACGCGATCATCCAGCACGACCAGCCCGTCGTCATACCACCCGCCCGGACGGACCGCGCTCTTCAGGAGCGCCAGGAGCGGCTCCGACCTCTGGTACGGGACGAGGCGGTCCTCGGCGCCCGAGCAGGCCAGCACCCTCTTGGCCCTGATCCGCGCGTCCAGGAGGCCGCGTAGACGAGCCTGCTCGGCCGCCGAGAGGGCCTGGGCGTCCGGCACGGGGGCCACGGTGCCCAAGAGGATGGACTTGGGGTCTCGCGCCCGCAGCGCGGAGAGCAGGTCTGGGGGGAAGTACTTGCTCCCGAGGAGGGGCGGGTCTTGTTCGATGTCGGAGCGTCTGGCGCGGTTCGTCATGAGGGCTGCGGTTAGGAAGAACGATGTAAGACACTTGGAGCTTCACTTCGAGCCACTATCCCATCCAGCGTTGATAATCAAGAGAAGCGAAAGAAGACTTCTTCTTACCAAGGTAGTCCGGACAGCCTACAACCACCACGCCCCCGTCCATCCTGTCCTCCCCGAACAAAGTCCACCACGCAGCATGGCCGCCCAGGCTCCATCCCAAACACACATGCCCGTCCACGCTCCCGCTCCGGCCCAGGTACCCTCCGACCAGGTCCATCAAGCCGCTCACGTCGGCAGCCGCGCCGCCCACCAGCGCCGCCATGTCGATCCCGTGCTTGTCGTTGCCCTCGTCCCACGTGCGGTTGCCCAGCTCGCTGACCAGCCTGCTCCCGTGGTTGGGCATGTCGAACGCGAGCGCAACGAGGCCCCTCTTGCCGGAGCGGTGCTGGTCCCCCGCGTGCCACGCGTGGAGCGTCCGCCGCGCAATGTCCCGCATGCGCGCGCGCGTTCGTGTGCGTGGGTGCAGGAGCCAGAGACATGTGAGCGGAGCCGAAGGCGGGAGTTCGTCGAGGCCGTATGCGTCGACTAGGAGGCCGGCCATCGGGATGGTGGTTTGGGAGACGGGCGGCGAGGGCGAGAGGCCCCTTGTTGAGTAGTGGTCCATCTTGAGATGAGGCGACCCAGAGGAAAAGGGAGGTGGGGGAATTGGGAATTGGGAATTGGGAATTGGGTTGCCCTGCTGGCTGAGACGGATCGACGCCAAGTGACGTCGGGTAGAGCCGGACTGACACAATCAACATTGACCATTCACATCATTGCCATTAACCTGCGAGATACAGGCAAGTGCCAGAACCCTCGTCAATTATCCCATGTTACATAGCCGCTCGCATAGAATTCATTCCCATCATCATTTGTCTGTCTTAGGGTAATAATGTTCCCAGAGCCCAACCTATAGTCTGGCCATGAAGCTACGTCGCTCACCCGCGGATACAACGTTTCCCCCATCCGCATCTAATCCGCCAACATATCGTATATCGATATTCACACAAGAATACATGTGCAATCGATAAAGAAAGAAAGAAAAAATGAATTATATCGATATCGCCATGCTCCGGACACACACAAACGCACAAAAGGTGCCCCACTACCGTAACGCCGTTGTTTTCCCAACCAGTTGATCTTCCGACCCATGTACACGTCCACACGAACCGGGTTTGACAGAAGTGCCTCTCTTTTCATCATGTCCTCCTCCTTTCTCCTGCAATGCGCTAACTGCCTCCAAAAAGAGAAGGGAAGAAAAGAAATAAAGCACTGGAGCACTGGAGCACTTGAATGGTGGCTCAACGTGATATCCGCCTTTGCAATTCATGACTGCACATATAGTCAGTCCTCCTCTCCCCTTGGTTTCCGAGCCTGGAAGCTCAATCGACCTTCCAGTGATCTGGCTCCCCCGTATCGAGGTAAAGCTCCACGCCGTACAGAACAATGGTCAATCCGACGTTGATCCACCTCCATGTGCTGCCCCCGACGTCGCCACCTCGAAGAGTCCATCCGTCAGGGCCGTCGCTCGTCGAAAAGTGTTGCAGCAGCAAACTAGTGTATACGGATACCAGAATCGATGGTGAGAACCAGCTGAGAAATCCGAGCAACTTGCTCGCTGTTTCCGAATCCTCGAAGCTGGGATCATCCATGAGCGCACGCGCGCCGAGGTCTCGCACTGAGGGGATGATTCGCGTGGCAGAGTAGAAGACGAATAACCGGTACGCCAGTGAGATGATGACGGAGGGCGTGATGGTCTGGAACGCGGCATAAAGAAAGGCAAGTGACGAGTGAATCGCAGAAGGCAGCGAACCTACAATGTGCAACAGCGTAGAGTAGGACGCCATGATGACTGGCGGCAGGGGCGGTATCTCCGGTTGTGATGATGCCTCGTCGACAACTTCTGAGGGGAGATAGTCGGTGAAGATTTGATAGACGCAAAGAACAATGTAGGCGAACAGCAGAGAGCTCTCGATGGGATTTCCGCGGCCGCTGCCGATACCATAGGCACAGAGAAACGTGACTGTCGTAATAGTGACGCCGATCAAAATAGCGTCAAGGTTGCTAATTTGTGGGAACTGCGCAACTCTCCAGAGGAAGTAGACTGCGCTCGCGATAATAGAGCCGGAAAATACGAGGAGAATAATCTGCAACCAACAGCGTTAGTTTTAGTCCAGGCTAATCCAAGTAGACATGTATATATATGAGGTTTATAAAAATTTAAAAAAAAAAAACTCACCACCCATGTGTCGCTTCGTCCTCGATTCACAAGCCAGCGCGTAATTTGGCCGGCAGCCTGAATGACCAGCAGCGTGCAGAACCCCTCTAGCAACTGGAAAGCCGGTCCAGTGTATCGCAGGACATTGTCCCAGCTGCCCAACATGACTGTCTCGAGCACGCCATCCTTGCCGAACAACCACTCGGTCCAGTTCTTGCTCTTAGACTGAAATATGCCTCCCACCGTCCTGTCCACCCAGTTTGTGCTTCCCGCATCGACGGCAAACTGGCCCAAGGCCCAGATAAGCAGCGAAGGGATTATGATCCACTGCGACAGGCGCAGGATATTGGATATCGTCGAGCCGAGGCGAGATCTTGTCGGAGTTACGATGCGAATCGCCGAGTACACGAGGTAGTAGATGAACAGAGACAAGCTGTAGGCCAGTCCGCTATCACGACCACCGACATCGAACGCAACAGGAATCGACAGAACGATGGTAAAGAGGAAGATGGAGCTAAAAATAATGCTGAATAGCCACCACATCGGAACTGCTAGGCGCGGCGTGCGAGGTTGTCGTGCCAGTCGTCGATGGGAGGGTATTATTTTTCTAATGGTTTTTTTTTTTTTTCCTTTCCCGGGTTGTTGAAGAGAGCGTTGATCTGGGTCTTTATGGAGAATTCAATGTCGGGCGGTGTGAGGTTGCATGCAGAGTTGAAAGTTCGTGGCACACTAGTCGTCCGTTCGTCGCCCTGGGTCGTGAAAAGGTTAAAAAAGAAATAAAAAAAATAAAAAAAAAGATAGAGAAAGCGAAAAGCAGGCTAAGGCAAGCCCAGAGATCGGGACCACCAGAAGCTGTCACAAGCCTCCGCTTGCGTGCAGGCAAGGCAACTCGACCGTGTTGCGTTGTGCGTGTCGTCGGTACAGAGCTGCGTGAGTTGCGCAGGAAACCAGCGGCGGGACAGATTGTTGATCGACGTCACCTGGTGCGAAGATGAGTCGCAGTTGGGTTTCGGTCGACTTGCACACGCGTGGCTTTTTTAAAATGATGGTGTGTTGATGCCAGCCAGCCAGGACGCGGTTGTGGTTGGACAGGCTGGGCCACCTAATCTAGGATATCAGAAGCACCAAAGTCACCAAAGTGGCAGAAACCCTGCTTCTTGCCTGCTTCTTGCCTGCTTCCTCTTTTTTTGTCGCCTCTCTTGTTGGTCCTGTCGTTGCTGTCTTAGATCAAGGTCCAACTCCGTGCGCCTGATACAATGTAAATTATGCGCAGCTAACACAGAAAATGGGCGATATGGAATGGGTCCATTCAAGGATTTTGATCTGAGAGTTAAAATCGGTAATGGATGCTGCTGCGGCGCGTCTCGTTATTCCCTGACACCCAGGCTGGCCATATGCGCGATAGGCAACGAGGCAAAAAAGCACCTTTTCACGAGCGAATGGGAGGCTGTCGAGAAAAGCTATGAATGGCTGCCGGCTGATGTCAAAAGACGTCAAATGGGGAAAGAATGATGAGTTTTTTTTTTTTGGCTGCAGGCTGACTTTTTGTCCGCGGGGGATGCATAAACGCGGCTTGAAGCTAGCTTCCAAAATGGACAATTGGCCGCGTTGGTTGCATAGGCGATATGCACACGCGGAGACTAATTAAAAAAATAAAAATAAAAATAAAAAAGGCTGCAGACGCAGGCAGACGCCGACGCAGACCGCTGGTCTGGTTTTTCACTTTTGGCTGGTGGGTTTTATTAGTCGACGCCAGCTTGGCTTGTGGAGCCGGTGAGCGCGGCCGATGCCAGAAACAGAGTGCAGTTCCGTGACATTCTTCTATTTACTACCCTGGACCTATCTTCCATAGTTCTACACGGACAGCACTTAAAAGCTTTACGAGCAAATTTGAAAGCCCCGGGAGTCAGTTATTAATGCGTCTTCTTCCCATCTGGATATATTTCGCTACATCCGCACCAGTTAGAGCATGCTAGGTCTTCCCTCCTATGTTTGTTCATCTTCGACACCAAAATTTAGCTCTAGTGGTGACCGATTTCTCAAATTACAATGCCATGACCATTCCAGGATCAAAGTCACGAGGGTTCCTGGACAATTTCCTGTTCTTCAGCTTTTGTGTCGCGCCACCGGGCAATACGTATCCCCGCTGATTAGCCACCAACCTGATGCCGTTCCGCACCAAATTCGTGGAGTAATGTGTAGTAGGACAAATACTGCTGACCGACCTCCAGATGCAAGTCCGAGAGAACTTGGACTCGAGGTAGGCGGCGCTTGCGTTCGAGGATAATTCTCCAAAATGTGTTCATCGTAGGCCGGGAGACGGAGAAAAGGTTGAAAAGAATGCTTAGCTGCAGGCGTTTGAGGCCGATGGTGGTGGCAGCTGTCAACAGTGGCAGGCAAGCAAGCAGGGCTATTGGCGAGAGGACTTCCGATCGGTGGGGTACCTACCGAGGTATGTACATATGCAGTTGCAGTAAAGGGGAGCCTACAACTACAAGCTTTTGCCTCCAAACCATCTGCATCGCAACCTTTCACGATGGACTTGACGCCGATAAAAGTCGCTTCCATGATTTTGAAACATCATGGTGTCTCAATGTGCATTGCGGGTGAATTAGCACTAAACTATTACAATGTGCCCCGCGTCTGTCTGGCAAGAAGATATTTGGCTACGAGGGATGATGTAGCCATGATAGCGGTCGAGCAGCTCGTTGATGGCATGGACATAGATGAAGATTGGGTCGATAGACAGCTCGATGGCTGCGAATCTGCTCTTCGGGATCTAGTCATGAGCCAGGTCAGGAGTAAAGAATCAAGGATAGATTACTACATGGAGAACAACATCACTTGTTTTATTCTTGGTAAAGAGGAGGCTGAGAAGGTACGGTTGATTCCTGGGTTCGAATGAGTGATGGCTTAGAATAGTCGTCGGCACGGCCTGCGGGATTCGTGTACAGTAAGTCAGGGATGACCTGCTTTGCATTAGATAACTTGCCAGGGCATGCTGGGGCGGCAGAGAACCCTGGGATGGCTGGTATTCGTCGTCTTAAAGGAATGACTCACAAGTTCCATTCCATTGACACGTTCGTTCTTTCGACTCCCCTTTTCTAATTATCAAGGCCCGAACATGCAAGGAAACATGCACGCCGGCGAAGAAAAACACGTCCTCTCGGTCTACCTACCATCAATCTGACCCACGTAGCCGAGGATATTACAACTATCGTCATTGCAGCCCGATTCTGATAAAAATAGACTGTACTAGCCAACAGTGTGCTCTAATAGTGGCACGAGCTCCCCAGACCAGTATCGACTGCACCGGGCAACAGAAGGCAATTCAACTACCTAACTCAAGAATCATGCAACAATTGAAAAAGGTCGCACAACTACCTACCCTGTTCTTGATAAGGATATCGTCTCCTACCTTTTCAAGTGACTGACGACTGAGTTAGAACCTCATTTTAGTAGTATCTGCAATGCATTGTTAACTCGCAACTCTGTAAGGAATGAGAGAAAAGGGTAGACTTATCCCCTCAGTAATGGGGGGTTGTCCTCCTACCGTTGCAGGCACGAGGACAACCAGGGCTACCTTCCAGTACACGGCCTGCCCTTTTAAACCAATCACCTATATCCTCTCCCAGCATCAAACGTAAAGCAGCTTCTTGATCCCAATGTGCTATTTGCAACAGCTTCAGACGAGCACGAAACTCTGACTCCAACACGAGATGGGTCCCAAAACTGCTTCAAATGGACACTATGTGCGCAAGAAGCCGACGAAAGACTGATTTGGACATTGAGGTTGCTTCATGCTACGCCAACCCTCCGTTGCTTTCTTGAACTCTGTCACTTAGACTTCCGCTTAGAAGCAGCAAGATAGTAAACGCCAGTGGCATTGAGCACTTCTTCTGTGTGTCCTTCGCTGCCCACAAGGACTTGTTTTTGTTTCCTCTCCCATGTTTGATGTTGAGCTGAGGCAAAGGAGGGCATTAACGCGCGGACAAAATACATCCTTAAAAGCCGAGCTATCATCTCGCCCCCTTCCTTTCGGAAAAGACAACGAGGAAAGTGTCAAGGACCATGAGATCGATGACGTGTGATTGGCGTCTTCAGTCATTGCGATTGGAGATCGCAATCGAAAGTTAATGGGCCTGGCTAGGCCTGATGCACGCATCACGCAGACCAGGAGTTACCCCGGCTACGGCCTAAAGGGCAAGTCGAGATGGGACTGATCTGCATCATGCAGCGATGTATCTCATTGGACTGAATCGTGAGATCCGAGAGCGCAAAAGGCGTGGCAGGATGTTTTGTGAGCGGAGCATTTCTGTTTGGACACAGGAGTTTCTTGCTACACTTGCCACGAAAAGCAGTGATTCCGACAAGACAGCTCTGAGATGGTTTCATTGAAATGCGGCAGCTGACTGTGCGTAACCACTTCCTGGCTCTGCTCGTGATATCAGACCGTCTATTTGCACTGACGGAGTGAGATACGTGTGAGGTGCCTCATGAAAGCAGAGCATTGTCCCGAAGTTTTTGACCATCATCTTTAGGGCTGCCTTTTGTTTGCCAAGTTGTAGTTCCAGTAGTCGGGCCGACGGCGCTTCGGGTCGAAGCTTTGCATCCAAATGGTCACCACTTGAAGCCATGGCATCCTGCTCTCGCGCACCATGCGGTGACTGGATATCTTTCTCTCATCAGTCAGCCCGCAGAAAACCGAACACAAGCTGGCTTGCTTTTCAGCGAGTGGCAAGTATTGCGTTTTTGTAGGCGTAAAAGACGAGTAAAGCAACGTAGCCCAATACTAGAACCAATTGTGATCTTAGGGTTAAGTTCCGAAGCTCATTCCCCCAGCTAGGTCGTGCCGTTTAGTTACCAACGACAGAACACATGACGAGTCCATATGATGCAGACAACGAAGTTCCGATACAGATTCGAGGGCACCATGTCATGAGTGAACGAGCCTGGGAGGGGGGTCTGCAGTAGACATTCCTTGCGGAAAATGGCAATCGGGAAACTGTCAGGCAGGCGACGCGAAGCTGATGAAGCCCAAATTGAGCGTGAAGAAGTGCTTGATCCCACTGAGAATACGTTTTCGTGTGAGAACTTTGTTGTAAGAGACAGGTTCCAGCTATGGAAAGCAGCGAGAAAGCATTATAGGAAACATGTTGTTCCACATCAACAGTAGAATTCGCAAATAAATGAGAAGCTGCCGTCGAGAGGCTGGCCTTCTTGTACGTGGAGCTACCGCGACGCGAAAACACGTGACCAAGCAAGCAAGCAAGCGGCGCTGCGACACAGTGCGCTTCACAGTTGGGTTTTTGGCACTGTGAAGAGCACTTTGGCAATTTCCAGAACATGGGTGATGCGCATCGGTTTGAGACGAGCTTTATTTCCACTAATTGCCTCTATTCAGTCTTAGCTCATGGCAGAAACACTGTGTAATGAGCGCTCAAAACCAGATATCACCAAAGAGATTGTAGAGGCCGGGAAGGCAGCATTCGACCCGTCAGCAACGTCGCAAAGCCGAGAAGTAGCACTCAAGGCATACCATGACCTCATTGCTAGGTGGGCATCTTATTTTCCGAGGCTACGAATCAAGATTCTGACAGAAAACGGCAGTACTAAACCATGGGTGCTTCTCCCGGCTTTAAACTCTTTAATCAAACCAAATGTTCTGCCGCCATGGCTGAGGGATCCTCTTCTGCAAACTCTTGCCACCCTGCCTTTAAGACCTGACGGTGTTCGCGGGACCATGGAATTCGTGTTCTCCGTTCATCCAAGCAATCAGAATATAGCTCCAGATACACGCCAACCGCAGAAGTCAGGCGCAAATATTACACACGAGGCCGCAGCCGTTGTGACCAGACTGCTGTCCACTGTCCCTGCCACCCTAAGCCCAGATGATTGGTATAGTGGCATTGCTCCTCAGATTTTCCGTCTTCTTGATGGCGATGGGGGGGAGGATTTAGCCAAGGTGGCAGCGCAAGTCGTCGGATTTGGGATTTTGGGGAAAAAACAGATGGGCGCCCCAGGTAAGGAGAGTACTGTCATCGCATCTCGTTGAACGCTCAAACTGACAGACTGGACATAGGAGCACCGGGATGGAATGCTTTTGTCCAGCCACTACTTGAGAAGCTTGACTATTCACTTCAACACTCACTACATGGAAGTTCAGAGTTGGAGAATAAACCGCAAGATGAGATTATTGATCTCAATCGGGACAGAATATTGGTGCCCCACGATCAGCTTGCTACTTCTCTGAAACGACTCAAAGTCCTGATACTGTCAAATCCATCTCCAGGTCTATGTCGGCGAGTCTTGAGGCCGGTGGTCCTACAACTATGGGCGCTCGCTTCTATGCCCAACGTAACCGAATTCATAGCCCAAACGTATTGCATCCCGGGAGAAAAGCTCTTGCAAACTTACTTCACGCTCTTCGGGAAAATGGACACCATGAATCCCATCATACAAAATATTCTTTGTGAGGGGAGTGCAGATGGGCCAGAGAGTAGTCCATGGCGATTCCAAGCCGCTGACGGTTCCAAGGTCAGTATCACGGCGGTGTCAAACTCGAGGCCTGGTATTAATCTGCTGGAAGTTGGGACGAAGGCTGAAAAGCTGGCCAGACTTATAATAGGCTCTTGTTCGAATGATGAGATATCTGAAGTGTTCCTGGCTCTATTGAGAAATTGGATTAAGTCGATGGAATCAGCAACCCAGACCGAAATCAGAACTGTCCTTAGCGAAAGCAAGCAACATGATGCAATTCGAGAGCTGGCTGAGGTGAATTTGTTGCAAAAGTTGATGGAACTCGCACCAGAGAGACTAGTCAGCCATTTCGATCAACTCCTAGACGTAATCTGTCAGGTGCTAAGAGGAGATGGACGAAAACCTCTCGGCGATGATCTAGTGTCTGTTGTGCTGAGTCTCCTTAATCTAGTTATCACCGCCACAAGCTTCAAACGGTCAGATATACCACCTCGAGATGTGTATCTCATTGAGGAGTCACTAGAGCGGATAGGGAATGCTCATGACACTGATGTCTCAGCAACGGCCAGGAATTTGGCGATGCTACTCAAATATCGAGATCAAGTGGAACAATCAGTCGATGATCAGCCGTCTTCTGCTCTGTCAGCACGCCAGATTGAGGATAGGAAGTGCTATAATCTGGCGATGAGTTACATCACTGGTGACAGAGACAATCCGCCCCCCGTGGTCTCTGAAGGCCTGTCAATTCTTTCGAACTTGATCATTGCCGGAAGCCCTATCTTGGATATTGCAGGCGTAACAGTCCTGATGTCGAGCCTTCTTAAAGAAAATGAGGATTACATCAACCTGCGCGTGGTCAAGGTTTTCACCTTGTTGGCGAATAGACACCCACAATCAACTGTTCAGGAGCTTCTCGATCATTATCTAGACCCCCAAGAACATTCTACAACTGACATACGGCTACGTTTTGGTGAGGCTCTCGTGCAGGTTATCGAGCGTTTGGGCGAATTTTTTTCTGGCGAAGTGGCCCAGCAGACGGGAGAAACGATACTGTCCATAGCTGGCAGACGCGGCTATAGACCGAAAACGTTGGCCAAACAAGCCCGCGAGGAGAGGCTGGCAAAATTGAAGAAAGACGAGGCAGCTTGTACTGGAAGAGATGAGGATCACGATGACGAAGGCTTGACGGATGCGGACCGAGCAAACAATGAAATCTTGTCAGAGATTCTCCGGGGATGGGAGGGCAGACGCGGGAGCGAAGATGTCCGTATGAGAGCGTCTGCACTGTCCATCTTTGGAACAGCACTTGAGACTAACATTTCTGGGATTGATCCGACACTTCTCTCTAACGCGGTTGACCTCTGCGTCAATGTTCTCATTGTCGAACGAGACTTGGAGTTTGGGATTCTCAGACGTGCAGCAATCCTGGTTATCCTTGATCTCATCCGCGCCTTACAACAATCCAGAGAGTCTGGTCGTTCGCTAGGGTTTGACCTGACTGAGTCTAGTCGAAAGGACATTCAGCGAACTCTGCACTACGTTGCAGAAACGGACAATGATGGTCTTGTGCAACAACATGCCCGAGACGTCGTGGAGAGCCTGGGAAATTGGCACAACATCAGATTGCTGCCGCAGCGGAGTGAGACGAGCGAGACGATTGTAGGTTTGACCCGCCTTGCCGGGCTGAGACTGAGTTCGGGAGAAAACATGGGTCGCGCACCAAGTCAACCACGACCCAGGATTGAGGAGATAGAGTGAGGCATTTAGACATCTTTTTCGTTGTCCGGAAATTTAAATGCGTCAGATTTTCGCATAAGAGATTGAGGGGGCAGGTTGTCGCTGGTTTGGAACACCTTTACCCCACTATTGCTTTAATGCACAGCCAATAAGCTTATTTATTGACGTGAGCGGATCATTGATGATGCAGTATTATCAAACACAATGATCTGGATCTGGTACAAGGGGCTCGTTGGAAGACCCAACTTATTTTTTCCTGCCAAATGATTTCATGCGAGCAATTATAGAAACATGAATGAGATTGATCACTTCATGCCCGAGACCAACTGCATAACCAAACGCATACGTTCAGACGCCAACTTTCAGTTTCACGATATGATGTTGAACGTGAACGGAGAGTCGGCGCCTCGTCGTAGTCGCAGACATTTTGGATTACGGGCGTCAGGGTTGCATTGATGTCTACAATGAAGCTAGCTACTACACTGCTCAACAGTTGCTCTGTGCTGCAAGAGAGAATTGCCTTTATGTTTCGCGAAAGTACCAGTTAGGCCAAATTGCAGCAGATGAGGTGCTGTTTTACCTGCCTACCCAGGATAAACGATGCATGATAAAATTAGGACATCGCGATCCACAAATGAAGGGTTGCCGGAGACTTAATATGCAAACTTTTTTACATGGGCGCATCTTGATGTCGCAATAGACATGTCACTTGAATCTTGTCCAAAACATTCTCTTTCGCCGTGGCTGACGAAAATCTTGAGGGACAGACATGAAACGTGGACTGTGGGAGCTGCCAAATGCTTCCAGCACACCAGACTTTTATTACGGAGTGCAAAGGAAACAAAACCTCAAAATCGGGAGCGGACGGCGGGAATGAAGGACCCGAACAATGCGAGGGGAACAAAAGACTTACTGTATGCAGGAACTCCGTGGGCTCAAAGGCAAGGAAGCGTTATTGTATGTGCGTGCTCGAGAAGAGGTCGGTGGCTGATGGTGGCGGTTTCAGGGTTAGGAAAATAATGCCCATCTCGGCCAGATTGGGGTTAGGCTGCGTCTTGTTCCTGGCCGGGGGTGGGCGTGGCATACGACCAACACGCCCCCTTTATATGCATCTTACCTGGTAGGCACATGTATACGAAGCCGCGCATGGGTGCCTGGTTCGCGGATGGGCTTTACGAGCTGCAATGACGGCGTGAAAAACCACCATTGACCATTCAGTGTATTAGTTAATCCCAAAGGTGGAGGGAGCGTCGCACGCTGCTGGGGTGTCGTCTAATATCCCCTTGAGTGCAATAAGGAGGCTGATGAGCAAGTTGGCCAATTAACGTGCGAAAAGCAGTGCTTGTGTCTGCGCGAAGTATCTCGCTGTACTTGAGGCTGACAAATTCATCGACGATGACATTGGGCTAGGGCTCCTTGTTGCGTAATCTGGAGGTATATCCTACATATATTTATTGTCTTATTCGCCTTGAAGCCACACTCAGAGCCAGAGATATCTGCAGCGACCGATGGCCGGATTCTCGATGGTGCTCAGCTTGGCTACCAGGTCTCGGCGAGTCCAGCGGTGAGACGACAAATGGGGTGGCTGGACGCTGTGATGATTAATATTGCGCCGAGGGACACAAACAATGCTTCGCTCAATGCATCAATACTTGCTGGCGTGCCCAATCTGGGCTGCGTAGGTCCGACTTTGTTACGTCGGTGGTTTGCTGGGATGCTGGGCTGGCAGGGCCGAATCGGGGTTGCAGCACAATCACCTAATGTTCCGCGCGATCGTTGGACCTATCGGGGCTCGGGCCGTCTGGATTGCTTGCCTGATTCGATGGAAGTTCGCGAGATTGGGACAGTGCGGCCAGAGTTGTGCGCACCCGAGCACCTGCGCCGTCAGTCTCACACGCGCTTCAACTATGCATGATAAATGATGAGCGTTCTCGAGTGGAGGAAGATGTGGTTGGTGGGTGGACTGGAGGCTCACACGCGTGGGTTAGGGGGAGAGAACTGCTATTAAGCCGATGACGCTATTAAGCCGATGCACGAATTATCACACTCGGTCGGTCAGTGGCAGGCGTGATATTTCCTGAGAAAACAAGTATGTACGCCACGGATGGTGGTGTAGTACGAAAGCCACGAAGACGCTCCCGTCTAGCTCGGGTGCACGGTGGCGTCGGTGCAGGATGATTTTTCAATGAGGATCTTATGTCTTATCCGCAGCTAGGTAGGCCAATGAGGATCAGCGGATGGAGGAGTACTTGGGATACATACGTCAGTTTGATACAAGAGCACGGTACTGGATGGAGGTCGTCGTCAAGTGCAGATCTGGCCCGGGATGACGCCGTGAGTGGAGCTGACTAAGCCTGTGCCTCGGACGATTGGACCGTGGCTCGTCTCAGTTTGTGCTCCTCCACGATACCTGCATCTGTACTCCGTGTTCCGTGTTCCGTATAGCATGGATGCTGCCCCTGAGCTAACAGGCAATGGTCTACTCAGATTTCGACAAGTCGGATGTCACACGCAACCCGCGACTCGCCTTGGGACCCGTCATGTAGTCTGACCACCTACCTTGTGGATGGCTGGCTGTCTGTCTGTCTGTCTGTCTTGTCTGTCAGTCAGTCGGGCAGGCGGATCTGGGAAACAGACTCCGGTGCACTAGTCGGCAGATGTGATGAATACCACTTTCTCATCCGCAGGCGCGGTTCGCAGGCACGGTTCGCAGGCACGCAGGCTGTAGTCCTGCCTGACCTGACCATCTCACGGCGAGCAATGAGAAAATGGCTCCATCACAGCGACAGCAGGCCCTGGAGGTTTGTCTCGAGGTGACGGACTGCTCGACCGTCATCAAGAAGAGAAGAGATCTGACACAGGTGCGTCGGAATTGGGGGCTTATGGGTACGAGCAAGTACAAAGTACATGCATACATAGCACATGGATTGACGCCGTCTTTGCAATGTCTCTCTGCTCACACTGAGGCAGAGCCCAGCCCGTCCGTCATCTTGTTTCCTGCACTGAGCCGTCTCAATGGGACACTGACTGACCTTTATCACTTGCAGGCCGTCCGTCCATTTCCTGCAATTCCTCCCCATACTGGCTGGCTGCATTACGGAGTATTCGCTGATGGCACGGTTGTGTAATCACGAGAGTGGCTGTGGCTGTGATCTTGGCTTTGAGCCCTCGGCGCGTGGCATCTAATCAGAGGTGGATCACGGCTGAGCATGGGAGAATAATATTTGCCGGATTTTAATTACCCAAGCCTGAGGAGAGAATGGGCGACTGGGTTGCGGGACGACATGGCAGGGACATGTCCCCCGCCCGCCATGGTTCGTTCAATGTTGGTTTTGCAACTCTTGTTGCTTGCAGGGTCTGTCAATGCCCGCTTCTGCCCTGGCACACACCGTGGCAACTTGGCACGCTTGGTTCCTGTGCCTGGCTCTTATTAGCCTTGTTTGACCTCCTCATGCATGGGAGGCGGTTGCATGAGCCATTGGACGCACGCCCGGGGCGTGTCCCCACCACCACAACTCCGATGCAACTTGGCGGGCTCCTTTACACGAAAGCGCACATACAGGTGCTTGTTCCTGGCTCCTGTCGTCCACTTCTCCTCTCCTTTCCTGGCTTTATCTATACCCTCGGTCCCCTAGAATCTTGTATTCGCCTTTCTGCTCTCTTTTTCCCTCACACTCATTTTGCTTCCCTCCAAAGTCACTTTGGCTACGTTCACACATTCTTTTTGGCGTTTCTCATCGCCGTCCTTGGCTATCACAGCTTTCTCTCGATATAACGACGTCAAGCAGAGCTACGTCTCGAATACCAACGGTCTCCTATTCTCGTTCTGCAACAAAGTGAGCAAGTTGAGCTGCCACATTTTTGAAAGCGAAATCGACATTCACCCTTTTGGCTTTTGTTTGTTATCAAACCCAACAGCCAATTGAGCAAAAGTGTGTGATAACAAACAACATCTGACACATACACTACCACACCAGAATTCTACCAACCTTTAGCTGGCCAGATCATCTCATCACAGATACTCGTCTCACACAAACCGACAAGATGAAGACTGTTGCTGTTTTCGGTGTGCTGGCCGCCGTGGCCTCTGCCTACAACCCTGGCGATCATCTGCGTTTTCCCCGAGCCAATACTTCTGAGCCCCTGACCACCATGACCATCATGACGACGCAGGTTCACACCATCAACAGCTGTGCTGCCACCGTCACCAACTGCCCGGCTCGTTCCCAAAAGGTTGTCACCGACACCATCATCCTGGCCACCACTATCTGCCCTGTGGCCCAGGCCAGCAAGTTCTCATCTGCAGTCATGGCAAAGGCTTCTAGCACCCTCTCTGCCCCCAACAGTACCGTCTCCATTGCCCAGGAGACTCTGCCCACGCCTCCTGCCAGCGTATCTTCAATCAGGACCAACGTGACCAAGACCACGGACGTTGTCACCAACAAGACTTTTACCATGACCATTGGCACCGGCTCCACCGCCTCGGTCATCACTATCACCCAGGCTTCTGCTAAACCCGTCACTGGTTCGTCCACGACAGGTCCTCAGCCTACGACCACGATAATTTCTACTTCCAAGTTGACTCGTACTGTGACCATCGCTAGGGTCAGATCTAGCTCATCTGCCGGCGGCAACAGCCCTACCACGTCTGGGTCTGGGCCCGGCCCTTTCATCACCGCGCAGAGCAACTGCCCTGCCTCGACTGTGACTGTCACCGTCCCTGCCTCGACCGTCTTCGTCACCGTTGGTGGATGCAGCACGACAGGCCTGAGGCCTGCTAATACCCAGCCCGCTAACAATGGTGGTAACGGCAACAACGGTGGTAACGGCGGCAACAATGGTGATAACGGCGGCAACAACGGCGGCAACGGCGGCAACAATGGTGGTAACGGCGGCAACAATGGTGGTAACGGCGGCAACAACGGCGGCAACAATGGTGGTAACGGCGGCAACAACGGCGGTGAAGGCGGCAACAACGGTGGTAACAACCGCAACAAGGTCCCAGGCTGCTCTGAAGAACCAACGAGTTTCCGGGCCAAACCCACTCTCCCCCCTTTCCCTGCTGGTAATAGCACTCAACCAACCGGAACCGGAACCGGAACCGGCGGACTCAAGCCCACTGGCTTCGCTCGCCTCCGCCATTAGATATTTTTCCTTGAAGCGATTGTCATGGGACAACGAGGGCCGAACCAAAAAGAGCCATAGCATGTCATGGAAGCGATTTTCACGGCGGCGACCGGACAACTTTGGGTCACTTGGCCCCTTTCTATTATCTTTTTCCGTTGATGGGTAGTTTTTGAAAAGGACAGAGAAGCTTTGATCCTGCTTGTGGTTGCAGGAATGCTATTTCTGCAACTCCAAGCAGGCTTACATGTACTGTTGTTTCTTTGGATATCAGATTCAGATTCATGTGAAAGCAACTAGCCACGTTTTACTGACTTTTGCATGCGATGGAAGGGGATGTGACGGTGATGGCCACAGTCTGTCTTTGTGTGCCAACGAGGACAGATGTTTTGGTTTCTTGTCGATTACTTTCGTGAATCTGTGTATACTTATAGGTTTGACTATATTTCTTTCCTGGGCTGAAATGGCTCTCATGACGAATTCGGGTACATGATTTAGAACAAACATCATGATCGCTGTGAGTGCATGCTGTGACAAGGTTTCGATTAAAGTCGGGTCGGTGAGGGTTGTTACTTGGGCCACGCAGTGCCCGTTTACATGCGGCCAGAACTAGCGATGCCAATGCGATGCCAGCATGAATCAATCAATCGTCACCCAGCTGGAGGCGTGCCCACGCGATTGCTCTGCTCTGCCGCTTCCTACTTCCCACTTTTCTTTCTCTTGGTCGGGAAACAAGTTGCGTTCGCAAATCAGGCAGCTGTCAGAGAGCACGGTTTCGCGACCCACTGGCCCGCCACCCGCATTGCGCCGAACATGCACGTTGTTTTAACGTCCCATCTCGATCCAGCCGAGCTTGGATCGAGAAGCATGGCGTCCAAAAATTTCACGTTCGCCTGCGCTCGTTGCAGTTGCCGCATTGTATTATACTAGCTCGGTCCCGTCGTTGCGAAGCCAAGTAAAGCTTGCACTGTTTCTCCGTTGCTGGGGGAAGGCTCGACACGTGAAGGCAATGAAATGAATGAAAACATCGAACCCACCTTGCCCCTCACTAGGAGCTAAAGAGCTTAAGCAAAAGGTGGCCGTATCCACAATGCGACTGGCTGGTCGGGATTTCGCCGTCTGATTGGTGTGTAAGCGTCCCCAACTGGCCCCGCCCACATCATTACCGTGCGTTGATTCGCTTCCTGCCAACCACCCCGCCTAAGATATGGGTGACGTTTGACCCCGCACCTGCTGTCCCTCCATTGCAGGATTTCTCTTCTTCGACTACCTACTTACTCCGTAGCCAACTCAACCTCTTTTTTTTTTTTTTTTTTTTTTTTTGCTTCTACAACCCTCCCAACTCAGATATCATCTCAATTGATCACTCCCACCCAATTTCCTCCGATTTGATCCATCTCATCCAGCCATCATGTCTAACATTTTCTTCGACGTTTCTGTCAATGGCGGTATGTTTTGTGTCCTTCAATTTCCCGTTCAGACTGAGTTTGGGTCAATTACAGAAAGCTAACGAGAAAGCTTTGTTGCAGCTCCCCTTGGCCGCATCTCCTTCAAGCTCTACAATGATGTAGTCCCCAAGACGGCCGAGAACTTTCGTGCCCTCGCCACCGGCGAGAAGGGCTACGGCTATGCCAACTCTTGTTTCCACCGTGTCATCCCCCAGTTCATGCTCCAGGGCGGTGACTTCACCAACAACAACGTAAGTCAAATGTGTTTTTTTTTTCTTGGACAAGGGCAGGCAGAGTGAAGCTCTGGGAGATGCATTTATCCGAGCGTAGCCGCACCGAGTACCTTTTTGGTCCAACCGTGGTTCTAATCCAAGCTTCCCAGGGCACTGGTGGAAAATCCATCTACGGCGAGAAGTTCGGTGACGAGAACTTCAAGCTGAAGCACACCAAGCCCGGTCTGCTGTCCATGGCCAACGCTGGCCCCAATACGTAAGTTTTTCTTCATTTTTTATTTTTTTCCCCCCTTCCTTGGCTCTGTCGGTACATGAAGTACTGCCTTGTTTCTGTCGCTAACGCGCATCCTTTCTCCTGCAGCAATGGCTCGCAATTCTTCATCACCACTGTCCCCACCCCTTGGCTTGATGGCAAGCACGTTGTTTTCGGCGAGGTCACTGATGGCATGGATATCGTCAAGAAAATTGAGTCCCTTGGCAGCCAGAGCGGCAAGACCCAGCAGAAAATCACCATTGACAAGTCTGGTGAGCTGTAAATCTGACAGCTGCTTGGTGTTGTTTAGAAGTAAAAATAGCAGAAGCCGGTGGCTAGATTAGTTTGACGATTAGAATTGATTCCGTCATGTGAGGCGTGCGTCCTGGCGTGAAGACGAAAATAAAAAGAAGATGTGTCTAAGCATGAGTATAGTGTACTTTGTGAAGGCATTTATTTACTAAAGAAAGCAAGCCATTGTACTACAAGTCGTTGCCGCAGCGACACTATCAGAACCATTTTATCTAACTGCAGCCATTGTGTTACATGGCCGTCACGCATCAGTCAGTGCTTGCAAGGAAGCAGATAATAAAAGATAAATCATGCTGTTTCGCATTCATGCAGTCCATGTACTTTCATAATGATGCAGTGCCAGAACGCCTCAGATAGTACAGTCCATGCTGTGTACGATACCTTTGCGCCAATAGCATCCAACAAACGCCGTACCCATCTGTATGCGACATAGTGAAGGAAGTAAATAAAGGAAGAAATAGTCGATCTCGCTCACGGCCGTGTCCCAAATGTCACCTCGTCACGTCACCCGTCACCCCAGCACAATCTGCTCGCACTGCCTGAGGTCCAAGTGTCGCAGGAGGGCCGCCCGCATCGCAGCTCGGCTCTTGGCCAGCTGCGGCAATAAGCCATCTGTTTGTTGGAGATTGGCCCGTATGCTATCGACATGGGTCGCTAGTTGCATCGCGAGCGGCTGGATCTCGTCATCATCTTTGATTTCCTATTCCCCCCCTTAGTTAGCCAAATTTTGTTGCAATTTTTTTTTTTTTTTTTTGGTCTCAACGAAATGGGGGAGGGGAAAACTTTCGTGCGTACCGTGAATGCACCGCCTGCCATAGCATCCTCGTCCCTGGTCAACTCCAAGTGCTCGTCCATGCTGCCCTCTGCATCCGCACCCGGGCGCACAGCGGGCGTGAGAGGATGGGCCTTCCGAAGCAAGCTCCTCTGCTCCCTGGCCTGGGCGCGCGCGCCGGCCTCCAAGTTGCGCAGCGTCTCGTAGTCCATCTCGAGCTCGCGCTCCATGGCCTCCTTCTCGCGGCGCAGGACCTCGAGCGCGTCGAGCGCGGGCTCGAGCTGCCTCTCGAGGCCGACCTTGCCGTCGAGCACGCTCTCGAAGTTGAGCTCGACCTCGCGGCCGGCGTCGCTCTGCAGCGGGGCGCGGCCGACGTTGGCGGGCATGGAGGCCGGCGGGAAGGGCAGGCCGCGGGCGATCTTGCGCGCGATGCGGTGGCTGACGAGGCGCAGGGCCGACGCGGTGTGTTCGCGGCGGAGCTTGGAGTCGGCGAGGCGCTGGAGGATCGGGCGCTGGGCGTGCTGGAGGGTGTTTGAGACGGCGGTCAGGGAGGCGTTGGCGAGGGGGGTCCATTTCGCCTCGATGGCGGACTGGCGCACGCGGCGGGTGTGCGGCGCGACGTGGACGTAGGGCTTGGGAGGAGGCGAGGGCGGCGGCGGCGATGAGGATTGTCGTCGTCGTTCTTCTGGGGCGCCGTCTGCGTCTGCTTGCGCGCGCGACGCGGGCTGGTTTGGCTGCGGGATGCCGCGGCGGCCGATGACTGCGGCGCCGTGCGTGGCAGTTGACGATCGCCCTCGTTTCCTGGCGCGGCCGGAGTCATCGCTCGGGGCATTCTGCCTGCTTGCGCCCTGGCTCGCCCTTGTCGTGGACTGTCTCTGCTTGGCTGTGTTTCCCTGCGTGGAGAGCCGAGCGCCGCCGCCGGTCCTCTTCTTCGAGGCAGCAGGCATGTCGAGCGGCGTTCCCAAGTGTTGCGGGGCGTTACGTTGGTTTTTTTTTTTTTTTTTTTTTTTTTGCAATGCCTCCTCGGGGTGAGAAAACGCGTTTTGGGTTTGGGCGGGGGGGTTT
>KQ061691.1:247961-278105 GCA_001008035.1 Atkinsonella texensis
CTTGCAAAATTCTAGACCAAATTTTCCCCCAAAAAAAAAAAAAAAAAAAAAAAAAAACAACCCAACCAATTAACGAAAAAAAAAAAAAAAAAAAAAAAAAAAAAAAAAAAAGTCCCAAAAGCCTCCCTCCTAACTACGAATGAAAAAGAAATCAGCACGTACCGCCCTCTCAATCTCGAGCTCCGCATCGCCGGCCTCAGCCTCGCTCTCCAGCCTACCGCGCAGGACCTCCCTCCTCATGGCGACGCCCCTGCGCGCCTCGTCCGCGATGTTGCGCGCCACGGCGTCGACGACCGTGTTGCGCTGCGCTTGGAGGTCGCGGTAGAGTCGGGGCAGCAGGGGGCTTGTCTGCCAGGGCCGGGGGAAGAGGGCGCGGAATTGGTCGAGGGTTGTGATGGAGGTCAGGGGGGCCGGGACGAGGAGGTAGGACTTGAGGATGTCGGCTTCGGACGGGGGCATTTTTTGAGGGTTTTTTTTTTTTTTTGGAGGGGAAGAAATTGAAAGAAATTGAGATTGGAAATGCGTGTGGTGATGTGGGACGTGGGGTTATATATATGCGCTTGGGTCGATGGTGTGGATGATCATGGGCAAGCTGGCTTGCGCGTGGTCAAAAACGTTGCTTGCTGAGGCATTGCCAACGGACAAATCGAATCATTTTGTCATCATCATTCCCTTGGTCTTGTTTGACTGAAATCAAACTATATTCGCACACCTGAATGGATAACATCTCCTATTGTATTCACACCTTTTCAGACATCACACATTCATCTTATTCATCAGCGCTTTGAGCTCCAGCATATTTCCAAAACATCGGGCACATATGATTCCTGTCCCTTTCACACAACCTTTATACGTCCTCCATCTCCTTACTTAGCGCCACCACGGCCCGCCGACCGCTCCAGCAGCAGCGAGCTGCTCCGTCGTCTAAGGCAACTCTGGCAGCGCGCGACCCTTGCCATTAGGCCAGCCCACAAAGCCAATCTCGCCATGATACCGCAGGTATCGGCCAATGTCTTCGCGGCCAACGCCATATCCAGCACTCTCATTCACCAATGCCCATCCAGTTCTCGGCATCGCTCCTTGAGGATCCTGACAGCGTCACGGTCGTGTTTCTGGAGCACGCGTGTACACATCAGCTCAACGGGACAACGAAGGTCGTGATTCAACACGAGCCGTTATCTTAGCCAGAACATGCCAGAGTAGCTTTCTCTTTATACACGGATTTCACGTCGCAAGCAAGGCCCATGTATGTTCCGGCCACTAAGTACGGTGATATTGAACATTGAAGATTTTCGTTGGGTGTCGAGAACGCGAGCTGCGAGGCTTTGCCAGGTCCCTGCGTAGGTCTAGGCCTGGAAGCTTCGAGGGTGTATAACGAGTGGCAGAGTAGAGAAACGATGAAGCTCAATGGCGGTGACAAGGGATTGCTAGGTCTGCTTCCGTCGCTTTGCATGTCGTCGTCAGTGTGCGTAATATTGACTCGACTTGTTCGCTGTCGATTGTGCCGGATAAACCATCAGAATGGGGAAGCGTCAAGTCCAGCGTCAAGTCCATGGTGCAAATGCCAAATGCCAAATGCCAAATACCGTGCTGCAGAAAGACAAGTGCCAGGTATGCATTGCATACGCTTGCGTGGGTAAGGCTGAAGGCTGCATTCACATGTATGTGCCTGTTCAGCGCCACCAGCCAGCCAGCTAAAAAAAAAAAAAAAAAAAAATCGCGTCGCGTGCCTGCCCAGCGCCAGCCATAGGTTTCTCTACCCAAGTCGCTGTGGTGCACTACGTCTATCGCCTTGTACCACTACCATCAACCTTGCCTTCTCTGTGGGCACCGATGCAAGCAATTAACGCGCCTTCCTTTGTTCATGGAAACATTCATCAACAAGCAACTTTACATGCGCCGCAATCCCCCATCAAGATCTCATCAGCAACGCATAGCAGTATTCGTTTTTTTTTTTTTTTTTTTTTTTTTTTTTTTTTCACTCTCTACGCAGGCTCATCGCGGATGACCTCAGCGCACCTTGTCATCGCGAGATTCTGTCCTTTCAACCGCATTCGCTAGCAGACGAGGTCTTCAATCTGCTCCAAGATTCACGTCACCATCACGACAACAAAGATATCAGCGCATATCATCATCCACCATGGCTCCGTCACGCCAGCATCAAACACCCCAGTTCAACAAGGACGAAAAGGTTCTCTGCTTCCATATGGACATGCTGTATGAGGCCAAGGTCATGGACGTGCAACCGGGTGAGAAAGCCGGCGATGGGTTTCGCTACAAGGTTCACTACAAGGGCTGGAAGAACACCTGGGACGACTGGGTTTTGGCAGACAGGATTCGGCCTTTTGACGACGAACACAAGGAGTTGGCGGCTCAGCTGCACGCGCAGTTGAAGTCTAGCATGCAGAAGAACTCAAAGCAGCCTAAGAAGAACCTGAAGGGCGGCGACTCAGCTCGTGGCAGTGAGGAGCGAGGATCCGGCGCTCCTCAAGGGGGCCGAGGCGGGAGGAGAGGCAAAGATTGGGAGCTGGAGCAGGTAGGAAATCAGGTTTCTTCTTCTTCTTTTTTTTTTCCCCCGGCTTTCATTTGGTATCTACCTGCTTTGAATTTTTGAAATAGCCGTCGGGGATAGTTCTCCCACCATCTTACATTATCAACAGGAAGTTTCCTGGCAAGCAGCAGATGATGCTGGGCTGCTACCGCACGCGTATACTTTTTGGATTGGCCATCATGCCCTGAGAAAAGAAAGGCTTTCGACGTGCAGAAGCACGGCTGTCTAGCCTTACTTGGCGCCATTTGCAAAACTCTCCCGGCATGCGATAGATACTCTGGTGGCTCTGCTCTGGTGCAAGCAAAGTTTGGGCACATGGACGATTCCCAAAGCTTAACGTAACGGGTGACAATGCTTATACATTCAAGGGCTGTCTCGTCTACGCAAAACATTTTGTTGCGCTTGATTCCCTCTGGCACGTCTCATCACATCTTCAACCACACTGCTTTTCATTCTTGGAAAAGTGTATTTATTCCTGTCTTGTTTACACTGTTCCCGTCTGTTCAAACATGAAATGAAGGTCGTGGACGCGCCGCCAACAGCCAGGGTTGCTCCCCCACGACGTGCATATGCGCCCCAGCACTTCCCCACGTCCAACGTCCGAGGAAGTCCAGACGAGCCCCCGGCTCCCCTGAACATCCAGAGGCGTCCCAGAGCCTTCAAAATCAAGAGTCTGCCTCTGGCCAGAGACAATCTCGTCGAGTTGCCCAAACCCAATCATCGCTACGTCAGCGCAAGGGGGGCATTGGTGTCCAGCCCGGCTCGTGCCCCTATCCCTCGGCGCTTAAAGACACGCCGGCGTAAAAAGCAACATCTCGGCAACGGTGCCCAGGGTCAACCACGAAAGAAGAGGAACAAAACCAAACCGGCCAAGGAGCTGCACCGGACGCGAGATGAGTCGATTGCGGAACAACCATGTGGTGTGTCTCATGATGCTTGTGCGCATCTGGGAAGCCAAGCGGCTCCTGGACATGTACCTTGTCACTTGAAAACATTTCTACAATCACAATGTCACTAACGTACGGTAGGAGGATGCCTTTCACAGCAAGCCCATGATTAATATTCCCGTGCCTGACCACATCCAGGCCATGCTGGTCGATGACTGGGAGAATATCACAAAGAACAACCAGCTTGTGCCTCTGCCGCATCCCAAGCCGGTGACCAAGATCCTAGAGGATTATCTTGCCTACGAGAGACCTCATCGTGAAGAAGGGTCTGCCAGCATGGACATCCTGGAAGAAGTGGTGGCCGGGTTTCGCGAGTACTTTGAAAAAGCTCTTAGCAGGATACTGCTGTATCGGTACGTCCTCTTGGTGCTGAAGCCTGATGACCCAAACATGTGCTGACAGTCCCTCCAGCTTCGAGCGCCACCAGTACATGGACACTCGCAAGCTGTGGGATAGCGCAGACCAAAACTCGGAATATAAGAGTCTATGCGACGTTTACGGCGCTGAGCACCTAGCTCGCTTGATCGGTATGTTCTATCTATGCTGGCCACCACGGGATCAGTCCATGTGTTAACGGCATTAGTGTCTCTGCCGGAGCTGTTAGCTCAAACCAACATGGACCAACAATCCGTCTCACGTCTAAGGGAAGAGATTGGCAAGTTTACAGTTTGGCTGGGCCGGAACTGCGAGACGTACTTTGTGAACGAGTATGAGACGCCGTCGCAGGAGTATGTTGACAAAGCGCGGAGTTTCTGAGGCAGTTGTCTTGTACACTATATTGGAGTTGGAACCTGAATTTGCAATGCGTGCTTCTCGGAGATGTGCTTTGATGTATTACATTGCAGGTGAAGCCTTTCATATCCCCCACAGGTCACGTTAGAATGAATGAACAAGCCATGTCCAATCTTCCACCCAACATCTAAAACAAAACGCTCAACCATGCCCACGCCATCCATTACAGCACCAGACCATCACCCCAGTCCACACCAAAATTCACCGCCACGCCCTCACATCCGCCTAGCCGCCCTCTCGACATAAAACCCAGCCTCGGGCCTCCTCTCCCCCTTGACCTCGGCCCCGTCCAACCTCCTCTCCACCTCCTGCACCCGAACCAGCTCCTTGACCTTCATAATCATGCCCGCGAAGTGCCGCTCAACGGGGTGGAAAACAGTCTGGTTGCGCCTGCGGAGGCCCAGCGCCGCGAGCGCGCCGCGCGTGCGGAGGGGAAGCCCGATGGCCGAGCGGTGAAGCGTGATGCGGAAATAGGACATTGCTCATGCCTTGCTTGGTCTTTTTTTCCTGGTTGCTAAACGTTGGACCCTCGCCTTTTCGCTTGCTTCAGTCTTGGGTTTTTTTTTTTTTTTTTTTTTTCGATAGGGCTTGCGAAGCGTCTCGGTTCTTTTGGTTTCGGTGTTTTACTCGGACGGGACCCCGTTCTACGTGGGCGGCTTTGATGCTGCCTGCGTTCTTGTCAATCGTGAGTTGTTGCGAAGTCTGTGGGATTTGCGGTCACGTGGTTGGTCCACTGTCTGCCCCTGGAAAAGTGGCACGCGCCCAGCCTGGCCGGTTTCTTACCGAGTTGGTCCAGCTGTGGCACCTTGGCGGCCAAAGTTCGTCACGGCTTTCTCAGGCCCTGCGTTGGCCGCTCTCACATTGCAGCACTTGACAGGCACACTCAATACATGACCATTCTGATCCGAACTGGTGCCTGGTCTGACTTCAGCTCGGCATTCTTCCGATTGCGAGGCTCAACTAGCCGAACGATGAAAGTTGACACCGGCAAAACATGTCAATCAGCAAGAGCAAAGCATATCAAGTATTTTGACATCATGTCTATCTTGGTTAATTACGCGGAGCTAGCTTGTGTGCAGCTTCCTTAGCACTACATGTATTTTGAAGCCTTCGTACAAGCCTTAGCCTTAATTCCTGTTCTCCCGACCACCAAATCAACAAATCAATTGTAAATTTTATAAAATAGACCCTGGACGCTCATTGCACATTTATAGTTTCGACCGCCTTACATCTGAACCTCCACTCTGCCCTCAGCACCAGGCCGGCCTTCACGGAGGTTGGGCAGCAGGTAGGTGATATCATCCCAAGGGTGGCGGTACAATCCAGTGCGGAGCCGCTTCTGATCCAGAAAGTGAGCAATGAGACCAATGCTTCGGCCCAGCACGAAAAGCCCGTTGAGGACGCCCATTTGCATGTAGTCTTCGGCCTCCTCAGCAGAGAAGGCGCCGCAGTTGCGGAGGAGGTCAACAAAGCAGACGGCAATACAACCGTCGACGTTGAGGATCAAGTTGTCCTTCTTGGAAGTGGTCACCACCTCGACGGCCAGGGCGTAATCCAGCAGCTTGTGGCTGGGGAACTTGGCCAGCACGTACTCCTTGACCAACTCAACACGCAAGTCGCGGTTGTTACGTGACTTGACTCTGTGGCCAATACCCGGGATGAGCTTGTTGGCCTTGCGCATGCTGTCCACGAATTCACGAGGGCTCAGACCCTTGTCAAAGGCACGAGTGAACTCATCGGCGGCTCCATCCAAAGCACCACCAAAACGAGATCCAATAGTCAGCAGACCAGAGACCAAAGCGCTGATCAAGTCCTTGCCAGCACGGGTAGTAATGATGGTGTTCATGGCACCAGAAACGGCAGGACCGTGGTCGGCAGTAAGCATGAGAACCATCTCCAAGAACTTGGAGGCGTAGTCGGGGAGACGGCGACGGAACCACAGCAGAGACATAACACCACCAATGCCAATGTCCTCCTTGAACACATCAGAGATGGGCATACCGGCGTAGAGAAGCTCCTGTCCACGGTCATCGGAGATGGTGGAGATGAAGGCAGCGGGCTTTCGGATGAGTCCGAGTTCCTGGGCCCAAGAGTAGTCAATGGGGATCTTGGGAACAACAGGCTCAGGTTGGGGCACGATGGTGCCATCCTTGAGGAGCTTGTTGTAGACCTCTCTAAGAACAGCAGGCATGTCCTCAAAAGTATTGGGAACGTAGAAACCAGCCTCGCGCATGGTCTTATTCTTGGTGGCAGCAGTCTCGAGCTGAGAGTTTGCGAAAGATCCAGCGTGACCGAACTGAACCTCAGTCTTGAACATGCTGGCGCAAGTGCCAATGGCCCAGGCAACAATAGGCTTCGTGATGATGCCCTGCTTGACGGCATCAATGACCTTGTATTCCTCGACACCACCGACTTCACCGAGCAAAACGAGAATCTTACAGGCGGGATCGGCCTGATATCGGAGCATGTGGTCGATGAAAGTGGTGCCGGGATATCTGTCACCGCCAATGGCGATACCCTCATAGACACCGTCGGTGTTCTGAGAGATAATGTTGTTCAACTCGTTGGACATACCGCCAGACTTGGAAACGTAGCCAACGGAGCCCTTGCGGTAGAGCTTGGAGGCAACAATATTATCCATCATACCACCAGTATTGCCGATCTTGAAACTGCCGGGCTTGATACCACCAACAGTGGCGGGACCAATGATGGTGATGCCCTTTTTTTTTGCAATGTGGGCAATCTCACGAGCTCGCTAAATTCCCCAAATGTTAGCATTAAGATGTACCTAAGTTCCACTGAGACTTGCCGGGGGGGAGGGAGAGACTATTCGCATGCAGAGAGCATGCATGCCCTTCATGAGCGAGCTAGTTTGAAACTCCAAAGTAGCAGAACAAACACTTACTCGCTCGGGGACACCCTCAGCAATAATGGCAATAGTCTTGATTTGAGGGTACTGCATGAGCTCCAAGGTAGAGCTGTAGACACTTCGGGAGGAAGCAAAGTTGACCACGACGTCAACATCTGGATGCTTGCTCATGGCCTTCTCGACCTGCTGGTAGACTGGCAGCAAGGTCTCGCTGGTACCCCAGTACATCTTGCTGACGAACTGTCCACCGAAAGTGTAGATGATGCCAGCGACTGAGGGATTCTTTCGCTTGCAAATAAAGTCAAAGTCCAACATGCCCTGGACAGCACGAGGCTGAAGACCGTAGACAAAGCATCGGGTCTTGTCGTTGAAGAGAGCATGCTCCGGGAGAGGGCTCAGAGGTCGGCTGGGAGCAGCAAAACGCTGGATCTGGTCGTTGGCGGACAGCCCCTTGGCGCCATTGGCACCGGTTGACGTCGCTTGAGCCATGGCTAAACTGTGTAGAAGTCGGTCGTATCAAATGCGTGGGGATTTAATCTGGTGAAAGAAGTGAGGAAGATGGTGGTTCTGAATGTCGATTTTCTTGGGCGGGTCACTACGAGTTTACAGGTTAGCAGCTAGCTTAACTTGTTGAGGCCCCTTTTACATGCAACTGCGGTCAGAGATTGAAGGGCATGGGATTCAGCGAGATGGGCAACACATACAGTGCAACGGCCGCCTTGTGTCGAGTAAGACGAAGTGGATTGGGAGAGGAAGGAGTGAAGGTAGTGAAGGACGGAAGAGATGAGCGACAACGCAAGTCTGAGTGGTGGGAGAACGGGCTTTGGAGGGGGGGCTGAGGCCGTGTAGGCGCAATCAGTGATCAGAGGCTGCTGTTACGGCGGCAATTGCACTACGAGCTTCCTTGGAGTGAACCACAGCACACGTATGTACTGTACCTAATGTACATATGCGGAATTAGTGGGGGCTGAATACCCTACCTAGGAGGTAGGTATGTACCTAGGGACGTAGATGTACAGTGGGGGTGCATACAGGACTCGTCTGCAGGTAGGGACTAGGGACTAGGGACTGATTCTGGTGGGGAAAGTTCTGAGCCAGAGATGTCCTGGACGGTGCTATTGACGAGACCCTTTCTCCCCTCCTGCTGCTGACTACTGAGTACAGGTACGAGGGATTTTGAAACAAGCGGTGATGGCGGCAGTTAGGATGCGGAACGTAGGAATCAAGTAACGGAGGAGGACGGGGTGAGATGGATGTACATGTTCCCTCCCAGGGACCTGGGTACGAGGTCGTTATTGCAGGAGATTATAACTCTGTGTTGCCTGCCGCTGCCGAAGACTTAAGCATCAATTTCGTGATCAACTTAGTTGCTGGCTCACTTGCTTCTGCTTCAGTGGAGGGAGCATGGGGTGTTGGCGCGAGCCACGAGGGCTTCCGAAATAGGATTGGCTCGAGAAATGAGTTGGGGCGTGAGCGAGTGGTTGTTGTTGCTGTTGCTGTTGCTGTTGATTTCGCCGTTGATTAATTGTTGAATCGTCCCTAACAGATGATTGAGACTAGTGCTCGGTAGAATGACACTGGTGGCGGACCCTCATCCCGCTGTCCTTAGCACCAGTTGCAGTTGCGGTACAGATACATGTTCCTGCATGGCCGATTTCAAGGTCCCCTCGTCGTTGTCCGTCGTTGACATCCTTCGATGGGTCGGTCTCTGCGGTCTCCTTTTTTTGTTGTGTCGTCACTCGTCCCCCCAACTCTGTGTTTCTCGGAAGAAACTAGAGTCCCTCATCCATACCGGTCCTGCTCTGACCACCCCTGATTGAGGCTTGCATCGAATCCCACAACATCTGCGCCCTGCATGGCTTGTGGAAGAACGTCAGCACCATCATCATCATAAGTAGTAATACTAATAGTCACATGTGGTGCTAGGCATTCGTGCAAGGGCATTGGGCGGGATAATCCTCGAGCCTCAGAATCTGTCGTGCAAAGGGTGAGAATACAAGACCACCATAATGTTGATCGGGCCAGTGCCGTGTGTTTGACTGTTTTACAGTTCAGCAACATGTTTCAGCTTTTGCGTCCGAAATGCGGCGTCGATTGCACTCCAACCCGCTGGCGGGCATCCGCCCATTGGCCAGTTGACTCAACCGCCAGCACACAGCTCAGAAGTCTGTGCATGGGCATATTGTCAGCTTCTAAGACAGTTAAGTACCCACCTGGTAATTATCCATCTGCAGTCTTGGCAGCCTCGCTTGGCTCTTTCTCTCTTTCTCATTCGGGTAAAAGACTTGACTGTACGGAGCACGGAGTACTGTGAGCGAGGGGAGGTGGAGAACCGGATTCTGGATGAATTACGCAGAGTGATTCGAATTGTCACACGAGGTTGTGCCTGCCGCATCCATCTGCCAACACCAACCCCTCCATGTCCCATGTCCCATGTCCCACGCCCCACTACCTTCCATTTTGCCCATTCTCCAAGGGAATCGAAAGCATCACCATGCCATTTTAATGCAATGCCGCAGCTGGTCTTGTATGGGATTCCTTCTGGCGCTGCATTGCCGAGATCTCGATCCTCCTGTCGGTCCCATTGCTTCCCTTTGCGCCATTGGCATCGCAAGTGCTGTGCGGTGCCCAGCGGCCCTGGTCACCTATCTCCTGCCTTAGGTACCTAGGTAGGTCCCAAACTTGGTGGGCAAGTGCAAGTGGGTTCATTGAGCCACTGAGGTTGGTTTACCCGCGTGGCACTCAACCGCTGGGGCGGGCCTAGGCTCGATGTACCGGTACTTACGTCCTGTCTCCGTCTCCCCTCCAGAAGTCGCTGGGGCAGACAGAGGCTGCGTTACCCCAAAGCTTTTCTCTCGGCAGTCAGGGATGACCCAGCAGTTCGCTGAATAATACCTACCTAGGTAGGTAGTCAGTACTGAACACGCCCAGACACCAGACACCCAGACCGCCCAGCCAGCGAACAGAGTATGTACCTCATGTACCTACATTTGCCCTTTTCTGCCACCCCCTCACTCACTGCTGCCGTTCGCACCCTTGCTGACTTGCTAGCAGCCTGCCATGGTCCTGTCCACGCTTGCCGCCACAATTTTTTGAAAGCTCATCTCCGCCCCATCGTGCATCACTGACTGTCGTCCGCCGTAGCTCTTCCTCGTTCCGCTTCTGCTCCCAGTCACTCTTCCACATACAAGACGATCCGGGACTCGTTCTCCTTTGCTTTTCCGTAGTCTTTGCCAGCCTCTACTCTGTTGAGCTTGCTGGTGCAATTGGTATGTTGCATCCCACTTTGGCGAACCCTCATCCCGACCAACCCCTTCTGCTGCAAGCGACGTAATATCGTTGATGTCTTCGACAGCATTTCGCTCTGGAATCTTTGCTAACGGGTTGCACGAATCAAGGTCCTACCGTCAGCGAACTCGAAAAATTCACTTCCTGAACTTCTCCTTTCTTCGCCAATTCGTCATCGCCGCAGAACATCATGTCCGCCAAGTCGATCTCCGAGGCCGATGGCAAGGCTATTCTTAATTACCACTTAACTCGTGCCCCCGTCATCAAGCCCAGTCCTCTTCCAAGGCCCACCACTCACAACCCTCCTCCTCGATTGGCTTCTCTGCACTTTCCCGAGGATGCCAACGTTGAGGATGTCTTGAATCAAGCTGAGGTCACCTACCCTTGGCTTCTTCAGTCCGGCGCCAAGTTCGTCGCAAAGCCCGATCAGCTCATCAAGCGTCGGGGTAAGAGTGGCCTTCTTGCATTGAATAAGACTTGGGCCGAAGCCAAGGCATGGGTTGCCGAGAGAGCTGGTAAGGAGCAAAAGGTCGAGCACACTTCTGGTGTCTTGAGACAATTCCTTGTTGAGCCCTTTGTTCCTCACCCCCAAGATACCGAGTATTATATCAACATCAACTCCGTTCGTGATGTAAGTGAGATGCTGAACTCCATGTTTTTCTTGTCAAACTGGTTCAATCTGAAGATTTGGACTCGGTTTCCCGTCCTCTGGGAAATTTGCTCCATTGTCGTCTTGGGCTCAGGTGGTGCTACTCCACACAAGCATGAACATTTTGCCCATCGGCTTGGGCTGTCTAGTTGGAGATGTGCAAAATTTATGCGAACAATGTGTGAGAAAGCAGAAGAGCGATTGTTCGTGCATCTTATGTGAATTGGATGGTATCTTTTAATTCCTCCCCCGCCTGCGGCCTGCTTCGGTCGTTTACTGCCGGAGTTGGGTGCACGGGCGAACGAATGTCACGACAGAAAGGGTCCCCTGGTTACCTTCTCATCTCGACCCCTGCTGCCACAACAATACATAACCCTGACAGCTCGCCGCACTCTGCTTCAGTACCTTGAATTGGAAACGACCAAGTTATAGTTGTTCATTGTATGTTCCTGAGCTGTGCTAACAAAATTGGTTCTCTCTCAGGGCGACTGGATTCTCTTTACTCACGAAGGTGGTGTTGACGTTGGCGATGTAGATGCTAAAGCTGAGAAGCTCTTGGTCCCCGTCGATCTTGCCGAATTCCCGTCAAACGAGGAGATTGCCGCAACTCTTCTCAAGAAGGTTCCTCAGGGTGTTCACAATGTCCTCGTTGATTTCATCACCCGCCTGTATGCTGTCTATGTCGATTGCCAATTCACCTATCTCGAGATCAACCCCTTGGTTGTGATCCCGAATGAGGATAAGACCTCGGCTCAAGTCCACTTCCTGGATTTGGCTGCCAAATTAGACCAGACCGCCGACTTTGAGTGTGGCGTCAAATGGGCCATTGCCCGATCTCCTGCTGCCCTGGGCTTGACCAACGTTGCTCCCGCCAACGGTGAAAAGATCAACATTGATGCCGGTCCTCCCATGGAGTTCCCGGCTCCCTTTGGTCGTGAGCTGACCAAGGAGGAGGCTTACATTGCTGAGATGGACGCCAAGACGGGTGCATCCCTCAAGCTGACTGTCTTGAACCCCAGCGGCCGCATCTGGACCTTGGTTGCTGGTGGTGGTGCCTCCGTCGTTTACGCTGATGCCATTGCCTCGGCCGGTTTCGCCGACGACCTGGCCAACTATGGCGAGTACTCCGGTGCCCCGACCGAGTCTCAGACCTACCACTACGCCCGTACTGTTCTTGATCTGATGCTCCGCGCTCCCATGTCCGACAAGGGCAAGGTCCTGTTCATCGGCGGTGGCATTGCCAATTTCACCAACGTTGCCAGCACCTTCAAGGGCGTCATCCGCGCCCTGCGCGACTACGCCACTCAGCTCGTTGAGCACAACGTTCAGATTTGGGTCCGCCGTGCCGGCCCCAACTACCAAGAGGGCCTGAAGAACATGAAGGCCGCTACTCAGGAGCTGGGTCTCAATGCCAAGATCTTTGGCCCCGAGATGCACGTCTCCGGCATTGTCCCTCTAGCTCTCATCCCTGGAAAGTGGGAGTCAAGCAAGGTCGAGGAGTTTAAGGCTTAAGCAATGTTTAGAATACGAGAAAAGGGACATAAATATACATATACTAAAAACGAGAAACGACAAAACGCCATGGACTTTGTGTCAAGGCAATTGAGCACGCGGAGACGGGTGAGGTAGCGGTGGGGGGATTATAGACGAGCGCTAATTACCACGTCCTTGTATTTGCAAGCTAGCTAGATCACGGTGATATCTCTGTTATTTCATTATGAAAGGGCCTGGCCGCTGCCGGGATAGACGGCATGGGGTCGTGCATGGCTGGCTATGTGGGAGTTTGATGGAAATGTACATGATGATTGCATGATTTTATGTCCGTGGCTAGACTCTGCTGTGGGAAATTGCGCCAATTGTGTAATTGCAAAAGACCGGACCAGAACAACGAGATCACTAGCGAAGGAAGGAAAGAACTGTTTTACGAGATACAAGAGAGTAATGCGTTTTCTTCATGTTTACCACGTTTTGACTATATACACCGATGCAATGCTGCTGACTAGAGCAGTTCTTCGCTTCCTACTTGTACATGTATTCCTCGCCTTCCTCGCCCAGTCCGGCGGGCCATGAGATGTTGGATGCAATTTAGGCAAACAGGGCGGTAACCAGTGGCACCAACACGGCCAGCATCATGGGCGTGTTGAGCACAGCACCGCTGTCGCCGTCTTTGTTATTTCCGCCCTTGCCCTTGTCCGTGCCGTTGCCGCTACTGCTCGTGTTGTTGCTGGCGGTGCTGTTGCCCGTGTCGGCGGTGTTCCTGCCAGACATGTTGAATTCGTCGTCAGCTACGGGAACAATCTTGAGGTCCTTGATCTCTGTGCCCGCGGAGTCCTTGACCGTCAACTTGACACTGTAGTCGGAAATCTTGACAATCTTGCCGACTGGCTTGGGGCTGATGCCATTGTCAATGAGCTTCTGGACACCGGGGGGTGGTGCGGGAGCGGTGAAGTTGGTGTCAAAGCCCTTCTGCGTGATGAGGGAGGACTTGCAGGTCGGGGGTTGGCCGTCTTTCTTTTCGCTTTTTTGCGACTGAACTGACTTCCAGTCGATGGTGGCCCAGGCTGCCTTGAGACGATCGTAGTCGCCCAGAATGGTCAAAGTATTGTCACTGATAGACACGAGACCGTAACCGTTGTCCTCCTGGGTCCATTCGTAGGCAACGCTACCAGAGAAGGTGCCAGTCATGTTATTGCTGTATATGGCGCGGGTCTCGTTCCAATATCGAGGTGCGGGCTGGATGCAGCCATATTCACTGAAGAATACAGGCACGGATGAGGTGGTTAAGTTGTCCGTGAGTTCTTTGTAAGTCGAGCTTTCATAGGTAGCTTGGTAGCCGCACCAACTGTATGAGTTCAGGGCGAAAACATCAGCACGAGACATGTCATCATCCTTGCCATCAGAGCACTGTAAGAAGTTCCATGTATCCCATAGAACGGAACGGACGTCTGCAGCCGAGTAGCCTACGGGAATCTTTCGTTTCAGGTTCTTCTTGATGTAGTTCTTCAGGTCACGTGTAACGGCACGCAGGTATTGAGGGACAAACTTGGCCGAGGGTATGTCGTTGATGACTTCGTTGCCAGAGAAGTAGAGCAAGGTGTTGGGGTAACTGCCGAAAGCTTCGACGACCGCAAAGGTATGGTTGAGATACTCCATGTAGTATGACTCCCATGGCTTACTAGAGTCAAGGGACTCTCCGACGAGGGGCGAGTTGACGTCAAGAATCATGTACATGCCAGCCTAGGAGAGAATTGTAAGCAATCTGCTGCTTCGGGAACAGAACTCGTCTAGGTGTGTACTCACAGCATTGAAGATGCTAGCACATTCGTCGTGGTTGAGGTCAGGATTCAAATTGTATACACGAATGGCGTTGACGCCCATGACTTGCATGAGGGCAGCATCTCGCTTGCACGCCTCGGGCTGACTGAGAGGGTCAGGCTTGGAGGTGGTGTATCCAGCGCTCCCTCCAGGCTGATAGGCGACGCCGACAATTTGAAACTTCTCGCCCGTCTTGGAGTTGTAGAACTCCGATCCCTTGATTTCCAGGGGCGGGACGGCAGCAACAAGCGACGCGGCGAGCGCGACAAGAGCGGATTGAATCTGCAACCATGATTGTCAGCAAGGGTTGAGGGTTGATGTTGGCGACGGTGGATGTCGACATTTCCCAGTCGCCTGCATTCAATAGCTTAGGGCACAGCAGATGCGCGGGACGACACAGTGAGAAAAGCAGTCAAGAACATGGAGGATCAGAAACAGAAAACGGAGATTTCATACATGCATGATTGAACGCAATTTCCAACGCTGTCAGCAGCAACAAAAGCACAGTTGCGTGATTGAGTTCGTTCGCAGAGGGGGCAAACGAAGTTGCAGATGATATAAAAAAGCAAAACGAGCAGGAGCGGACAGCGCTCCTTGCGGAAAGAGTGACGGGAAGCGCAGCAAACGCTGGAGAGCCAAGTGCGACAGTAAAGGAGTGGACGCCTGCAAAGGCAAAAATTAATGGGGCGAAGAGTAGGAGGTGTACAAAGACGTCGGTCGAAGAGAAGGACGAGGTGTGAATCTCACGATGGCCCGGGCCCCAGTTCTCTCATTCAACGCTCGCCATCATCAGCTGCGGTTGGCATTTGTCACATTGAGGCAGAGGTGGAATGTCCCGGTTAATTTGTCGGCTGCGTCTGTCTGCCCTATCACACAGCGCACATGTTCCCGAACTGGCCAGCCCCTCCGACGCTAGCGCAGGAACCAATTTCCTTTTCGTTTTAAGTGGCAATCCTTGACGAAAAAGACGGGGTCTTGAACCCTGCAGCTGCTGCCTGTGGTTATTTGTTCCAGTTTATTAGCTTTTTTTTTTTTTTTTTTTTGGTTTTTGTTTTCTTGGCCCGCTACAAGGTTGGGAGGACCAAGGGTACAGGGGCACTAGTGCACACAAAGATGTAATAAACTGGTGATGATTGATTCCATCTCTCTTCGTGGGAAGACGAAGCCGAAGATGGAGCCCCTTTCGCGCGAGTGCCTCAGGCATCGTATGTAGTGTTGTTCTGGTTTGGGTGCGCGGAGTTGGGCCATGCAGCCAATGAGCGGGGTAGATCCGCGTGCAGCCCATTCCACCACGGCCTTTTCTTTATTCCTTGTTTCTTCGTCTTTGCATTATAGGGTTTCGGTATATATTCCTTTCAGTCTGTTTCTCCTGCCCTCTCTTTGTATGAGAGGTTGCCTGGTTTTGCAGACAAGTAGGCCCCTAGAGCACCGCACATGTGTGAGCCACCCTGGCGCTTAACCCGCAGAGGCAGGCCAGGACAAGCAAGCATGTCGTGCAACCTTCGTGCGTATACCTGTGGCAGTGCTTAGCCGTCTCGCGTTGGTGATATGTAGTTACTGCAGTATCATTGGATTCCGGGTCGGCGTGCAGTGGCAGATGTCGAATTATGCGGTTTGCTATCTTAGGCACCGTAGATGTACAGGGTACTTTGCACCAACCCTCACGCCGGTCTGCAGCAGACTTGCCCGTGAAGTCCTTATATCCAGTCATGGACTGCAGCTTGCCAAACCCATGGGAATTCAACCTTGATGGAGCTGTGCATTGGACTCGCAAATTGCATCACCTGGTGCTTGTAGCTCATACCATGACCAAGACCGAATAATAGCAAATCTCACCTCAAGACCATTCGACTCGTGATATAACCAACTAACCAATGAAGCCACCCAGGCCCATCGCTAATTGCTCAACCAAGTAATTCATCTTTGATAGACGTCGTCTCGTGTACCGTATGACTAGCTCATCCAAATAGTTAAACCGTTGTACGACAACCCACCGAGACTGAGACTCTTTCTACATCATCTGCCGATACTGTCGTCCGCATCGCTTAACAAAACTCAAAAAAAAAAAAAAGCCAGCTCGCTTCAGCAGAAGAATACGCAATCCGAAAGCCAGTAGCCATAGTAGATCGAAAAAAAAAAAAAACCCCCCATTCCTTCTTATGCGGCTCAACCGGGCACCCCGAAACGCAACCACCAATCTCCACCATCCCTCCAGACCGCCCCTCCACCGGTACATCCAACAAACCTCATCCCCAAATTCCTCTCCATGTCCCGCGTACCAATCCCGTCCATTGTCAAACGTCGTCTCCCAGCCGTTCGAGAGCTCACCACAATGGCCAACCGTTCGTCTCTGAACCAACTCCCCCCCACACACAACTCACATACCATAGCTAACCGCCTCATCATTGGGAAAATAAAATAGCTCCCCCGGACCGCCGCCCCCTCATTATTTCCGGCCCTTCAGGCGTCGGCAAAGGGACGCTCTATAAACGCCTCTTCGAACTACACCCTGACGTGTTCTGTCTCTCCGTATCGCACACGACTCGTAAGCCCCGTCCTGGCGAGAAAGACGGCGTAGACTACCACTATGTTACGATGGACGCCTTTGAAGACCTCATTGCGAAGGATGGCTTCGTCGAACACGCCATGTTCAGCGGCAACCGGTATGGAACCAGCAAGATGACGATTGAGGAGCAGACCAAGAAGGGAAAGGTTGTTCTGCTGGATATCGAAATGGAAGTATGTTTTCATCAGCGTTCTAATATCGTGGGAAGGCAACAGCGCTTGTCGTGCCCGCTCTTCATGGAGCATGGCTGGACATGCTGACAATATGAACTCAGGGAGTCAAGCAAATCAAGCAGTCCAGCATTGCTGCACGCTACATCTTCATCGCCCCTCCATCCATTGCCGCCCTGGAAGCCCGTCTTCGCAGTCGTGGCACGGAGGATGAGGCGAGTGTGCAGAAGAGACTGTCCCAGGCACACAATGAACTCGAATACTCCAAGACCCCGGGCGTTCATGACAAGATTATCGTCAATGACGATCTTGATGTAGCATATAAGGAGCTGGAAGACTACATCTATAAGCCTCTGGACTCATGACACTGCGACATGAGTATGCATAAAAAGAATCGAGAGACTGATTAGGGAGTGAGGCCAATGTCAGATAAATAGCGACTTGATTTTAAACAACATGTCTTCATTGAGGACGGATCGTCTTAATTCTCGGCCTCCATGTCTCACAATAACAATACACGATCAAGGCAAGCATAAATGCACTCTCTGCAAGATGCTGCATCCATTAATATTTCATTCTGCTTTGGTGACCAATTTCAGCTCCGGCTATACTGATAGTGCAAGGTATGAGGTCTGATTAAAGGCTAACGAAATGGTAATAAGCTCGAGTCGAGTGCTAGTAAAGACAAATTGAAACACATAAAAAATAGTCCCAAGGGAGTGAAGCATAAGCCAGTGGAATTGGAACCAGAGCCACCGGAGTCCATCAGCTCGTTCTGACCCCAGGGTATTTCATTGCAGAACTCACGATGATCCGAGGTTAGCAGCGGCTGCAATTCCACGTCCGTCGCTGGACCGGCTGACTGCCGGCATCGGCACAGGTCAGTCTGCCAATTAATTGGAAATGAGCCGATTGCTTGCAAGTCTTCCATCCGACAGATCATCACTGCGTCGCAACACCGACTAGCTCTCCACAAACAATAAACATCACAGTGCTTTTTTGCTTCCACATGACACCATTGCAGATGTTTTGGGGAATAAACGTCATAAGAAGATAGTCGGCTACATGCCTCCTTTAGCCGCCAAGAGACGCCTCTGCTCCCTTGCAAGTTGTAAACCAAGCAGAAACAAGAACCTAGTAGCCATTCATGGCCATTCGTTGCGAGCTACGGCTCAGCTCTCGATCGGCAGCGGGGCTGATGGGTCTGCTGCTAGCAGGACCGGCATGTGCACTGCTTTCCTTGAGGGCAAGCAACTGTTTGGCACGGAAAGTCTCGTAGTGGATCTGAGAGGTGGTTTCAATCAGGTCCTGAAGGTGGGTTCGTAGGAGGAAGTTGCGCAGATAGACGAATTCGCAGTGGTTCTCATCCTCGACGTTGATGACGCCCCATCGGTTCTGGCGGCCGCGGACTTGCTTACCATCAATCATGATGGACTTCTCGGATCCGACGACAGCAAAAGGTACAAGACCCTGGAGTTCACACAAGTCAGTTGCGCACAGCTCTGTCAAGTTCAAACATAAATTACAAACACACCTTGATCTGGCCGTTCAAAGAACGCTCCTCCTCATCGAACTCCTCGTTGTCATAGGGATACATCTTGAGGTTGTGGAAGGCAAATTCCTCCTTAATGCGCTCCTTAAAAATTTGGCGTTCCTCAACGGTCAATGTATCAGCCTTGGCAACGACAGGGACGACGTTGACAACATCAGAGAGCTTCTTCAGTACAACGATATCAATGGGCTTAAGCGAGTGACCAGACGGCTGAATGAAGAAGAGGCAGCAGTGAATGCGAGTGTCCTGGATGTAACGTTCTCGCTGGGCAGTGAGCTCCTTTCGCAGGTAAGCGGAGTGCTGGTCCTTAATATACTTTACAATAGGATCCCAGCAGCGATCGTTGTTGACGAGATCTCCATAACCAGGGGTGTCAACAATGTTGAGTCTCAGACGAACGCCGTTCTCCTCGATGATGTGAGAGACACTCTGGATCTCCGTGGTGGAGCGAATAGCTTCATCTGGCTGCAGACGACCCTTGGAGTCAATCAAGTGCGAAGCGAAAATGGTGTTGATCAGAGTGGACTTCCCCAAACCGGTCTGGCCTACATAGATAATGGAGATATTAGATACCAAGAGCTTTCCAAAACAGATACCAGACACATTGTAACATCGTTTCTGGACGTACCGACGCAGATGACGTTGAATTGGAAGCCACGCTTCAGCAACTTCTTCTCGATCTGAGAAGTAATGCTATCGAAACCGACATGGCTCTTAGGAAAGATGGTGTTCGCGGTAGCAGCCATTGTGAATATCTAGTCCGCAGGGCGTCAGGGACAGGGGCAACAAAATGGGTATCGGAGATAGCTATTTAGTCCTGAGGTGAATGAATCGGGTCCCTATTCCAAGAAAAACGGGAAATGCCTGCAGAAAGGATGAATGAGGCGAAAAAAAAACCGACGGTAGATGATCACGATCGAGGAAGTGGAAGTGGGAAGCGTAGATGAGAGGTAGGCTGGAAGGGTGACTTTTTTTGGGACCACAGGCCAGGTTGGCTGCTCGTCAGGCGTTTCTGCCAATCTCAATCGACAATTTCTTCGGCCTGGGAAAGTGCAAGGGACCAAAGAAAAGGGGGAAGGGGCCATGTGGGTAGCTTCTGGAGCTGGCCATTGGTCTACTTTTTATCTGTGCGTTGGCCGTGTCTGATTGGCACGAGCGCCCCATGCAAGTAGAAAGCTTTTGGCAGACTTTTGATGGAAAGAGACACGCGACTGTGCGATTTTTGATCGATTGTGACAAACTGCGCCTGCGACTTAGACTGAACTGCAGATTCCCACGCCACCAGTCTTCGTGACCGGCAGAGCAACCGAACAGATACTCACACTCGTATGCCGTATCCCTCAGCTTGCGATACCATTTTCACACCAACTCGGGATCCACCAAAGCGGGAGTCCTACTGATGTTATATCGACAACTCTTGATAACGAAATCTCCCAACACGAACTTGCAACAGTAGCCATTGTGGCCTCCGAAACGCAACTACAACATGGCTGCTGTTCCTGCATCCATGCTTTCTCGTATGTCGTCGCCGACAATCTTTTCATCAACCCGCTGGGCGACTCTCTATACCCAATGTTTTAGCTCGAGATCGCTCCCTGCGCTATCAACTGCGATCCCTGGAGTTGCCCTGAACCTACCGACTTTTCTAGGGGACATATGGGAGTCTATTCTGCGAGCTGTTCCGAAGAAAAAAATGTCACATTCTCGCAAGAGACACCGACAAATGGCTGGAAAAGCACTCAAAGATGTCAACAGCTTGTGCGAATGTCCTGGTTGTGGAGAGACGAAACGAACACATCGGCTTTGTCAGAGATGCCTGGAAGGTAAAGATATACGTTCTAAGGCAACGAGTATATTGTCGCTAACTCAATGATACAGACATGAGAAGGATATGGCGTGACGATTACCCTGAAAACAAGCCATTTTGAGGATATTATACGGGGAGGACTGAGATTTGAGTTCTAAGACCAGGAGAGATAAATTTATTCCTTCCGGAAAGTTTCTGCATGCTGTCGGCGTTTGGCTTGGATAGCTTTGTATAAATTAAGTAGATTGTAACAGTATAAGCAGCCGTTGATGACTTCATTAGTGGCTCTGTTGGACCAACATGCAAAATTTAATAGTCTTGGTGCCGGCATGATGACTTCGCTTATGTCTCATAGTGCTGGGATGCCCAAACTCGGAAACATGAGGAATGAGGAAAGTTTTTCTGATTCTGGATTGGACAGTTGCTATGCGACGATTGTCTACAAACAATGACGTTCCAGGCTGTTGCCCCATCATGATAGCACCAGAAACCGCCCCCACCAGTCATTCAAGAGCTGTGCTCCTGCATTAAATTCAGCCAACGTTGACTCCGCACTTCCACCGCATGGTCAAGTAAAGATGGTGAGCGTGCGAATGTCAATATACTTTTTTGTTTCAATCCTAACAGGGCGTTCTAGTCAAAGCAATATTTGACCACCCACACTGTGGATGATGGTACATCCCGCCCTGCCCGTCCCACCAAGCCAAGCAGTTCAGAACTGACATGAGTTGCAGCCCACATCACAGATATATTCTCGCTAGCAACGACATCGAGGGCAGTATTGTCGGCAGGAGGGTCGTCGACTCTCCATGTTCACGACACTACAGACCCATCATACCCTCTCAAACAATCCATTTCCAATGCCCACAAACTTGGCTGCCATCACATCTGCACGTCAAGAAATGGCAAATTCGCCGCCAGCGCCGGATTTGGAGGCGAGGTAAAACTCTGGGCCTCTGGTACAGACACTGGAGAGTGGTCAAGTAGCGGTGGAATTACCGGACCGTCTGTCAAGTCTGGCGAGGTTTGGGCTCTGGCCCTAAGTGAAGACGGCTCCTATCTCGCCAGCACAACAAACGATGGACGGATAAATGTCTGGAATATCACAGGAGAGACGAAGAATAAGATCCAAGAGTATGAAACTGGCAGCGCCAGGTCTGGCAGCTTTGGCATGAGTGTCGATCTGAGCAGGGATGGCAAGTACACTGCCAGCGGACATCAAAACGGAGCTGTCTATATTTTCAACAATGACACGGGGAGAATCTTGTATTCCCTATCAGGTACAGTCTTTGCGTTTTCCTTAAACGATCAAGTCGAAAGACATGTGTGGACAAGAATAAAAGAGGACAAGTAAAGCAAATGGAAACTAACAATAATGATCCATTGCAGGGTTGGCGAAGCCTGTACGAGCCGTGGCATTCTCTCCCGCTAGCACAAGGCTGGCTGCTGCAGGCGACGCTGGAATTATTGCTCTTTACGATATGAAACACGGCGAACACGTAGGAAATTTGACAGGGCATTCATCCTGGATCACGACTCTTGACTGGAGTGACACGGGGGAGTATCTACTGAGCGGATCAATGGACGGCAAAGTGAAGGTGTGGTCGGTTGAGCGCAATATGTGTGTGGCCACACACAGTGAGACGGACAAGGCATTATGGTCAGTGCGATGGTTACCCAAGACTGGCAAAGGCGAGATGTTCTGCACCGCGGGTGCGAACCGGAGCATCTCTTTCTACAGAGAGGCAAGTGGAGGCTGATTCCAGTCATATAAATGTCAAGATGTCTGACACCTGGAAAATGGAAGTGAAGCTTGTGTGGATTGCATGAAAGGTGGTTCCTGTGTTGCACGTGACGGCGATCTACTCTCACGTTGCCCCGCCAAAGCCAACCCATCATGTGTGTGTATTCAACCGTCATGCACTTGCGAAACCAGTTTCACAGCGTAGCCCACTTGAACCCAAGCAGCACCGTCAACTCAACTTCCCATATTATTTCAAACTTACTTTATACCTTTTCCAGTCCGAAAAGAACACACTGCCCCAGCTCATAAAGACGGCATTTTCCCTTCCACGTATCAAGATAATTCGTTCGTCTTACTACCTATCTCAACAATTTGCAAATAGTCACCTCAAACATGCCTACAACTAGACGCTCAGTCGGAGCCGCTCGAGGCCGCACAGGTCCTGCCAAAAATCAATCCACCATCAGCTTCGCGAACAAAGTCACAAAAGCCATCCCCAAAGATGTCAAGAGTCTTGTGACGCCTGCAGCGATAACCGAAATCGAAGTATGTGAGAGGACGAAACCTAGAGAAAAGAAGATTGAAGAAGAGGCGCAGAAATACGAGGAGGAGGAGGAGGAGGAGGAAGAAGAAGAAGAAGAAGAAGAAGAAGAAGAAGAAGAAGCAGAGGAGCAGAGCGGAGAGGAGCAAAAGCTGGATGTACCGATTCCAGAAAAATCCGAAGCAGAGATCAGAGCCGAGAAATTGACGGATTCACACATCGATAAGTATTGGAAGAGCATTGAAAAAGAACGCAAAGCACCGAGGGTGCATCAGGAGGGTTTGTCTGTGAACGACAAGGTTTTGCGATACTTTGACGTGAGCTCGCAATATGGTGTAAGTGCTTGATGTTCGTTGCCCCAGATTGAAACTTGCAGCTAATTCCTTCCTGATGGTGCAGCCTTGTATAGGAATTGATCGTACAAGGAGATGGCAACGGGCGGAGAGGCTTGGGCTGAATCCCCCGATCGAAGTGCTGGCAGTGTTGCTCAACGAGCGCAAAAAGTCCAATGGCGGGGTGGAAACGGCGCAGATGGATACAATACTTAGCTCGATTGCTATAGGATCGTGACTTATGTGAACTTCTAGAGGAGCTTGACACCACGGATGATGTTTATGCCATGAAAGCGGCGCGTATTGGCTTTATAAGAAATCATGTCATGTCTATTCTATTTTAGGACAACTCAAATTGTCCACGTAAGAGCTCTAAATCTATTCTGCTTAGTGTAAATTATCGCAAACAATGCTTCATGTGCTTCGGGCATGTTCTAGTCTAACTCATAGGCACGGCTAGTACCAAATGCTTCGAGTTCTGTGATGGGGAATTGGTTCTTGACCAGCGGCTTCCAGCTCTTTCATGCGGTCGTATAGAAAGAAATCTATTAAGATGGCATTGACTCGGGAATCAGAGTGATGACGCAAAATCTCACGCCTGATCAGCTCAACGCACCAGATACTGCAGGCTACACGAGGTTAGCAGGACCCTGATCAAAGCAGGGGAACCAAACATACCTCTCAGTTGTATCTCCCAGCGACCACCGCTCTTGAATATCTTCTTATCCTTAATTGCCGCCACAACCTGAGGGCTGCAGTACAACGCTCCGAGCGTGATCAGAATTTGCGGGACACGGTAATCAGCGAACATGGTTATCTTGTCAATGTCGTAGAATTCTCCCCACGATACTCCTTCAAAGCAGGCCCAAAGGTCGGCGACGAGAATTTGGGCACGCTTCAAGAATCGGACAGGTTTGTTTCTTCCCTCAAATATGTGCTCGTCGCGAAAGCAAGAGAAATCTCGCGCAAGAAGGTTAACTAATTCGGCCGCGGAGCCGTTGGCAGTGTCTATGAGGTTGGCAATCGAGCAGTTGTAGCGCTGAGAAACACGTTAGAAAGAGTCATTGAACGATCAAGCCTGACGGGAAGTACCTCATATAGTACTCTACCGCTCTCCCTTAAGCAGTTCAGTCTTTCTTGCAACAGGGGCATCTCCTCATCTGTCGATGACCTGAAGATATGCCGTAAAGATTCCAAGTTGCACTCTTCTTCATTCTGCCAGTAATGTGGATCCGTAACTGGAATATCTTTAAACAATATCAGAACATGTATGAAGAAAAATGTACGTTTTGCCAAAACCGTCTGATGCTGAATAGGCTCACCCTCGTCTAAAGCTCTCTGCATGGCTGCAACCAAGCTCCAGTAGCCCGTCCACCGCTTGCCCCTGTAATGAATAGCGAATCGTTCGTCATCGGGCAGTTCCGACCAAAATGAAAAGTTCAAGAGATCCATGGTGAAGATGAAGGCAACTGTGCTTTCATCCTTGGCCTTGGGGTGCAATTCGTGTTCTGACCAAGTCGCTGCAGAATAGTGCTTCTCCTGCATTTGTGAGTATATTTCCTGAGCTGCATTCTTGGTTGCCCGCATGTCAATCGCAACGTCTATGCCCTGGTCGTAGACATATTCGGCATCCTCGAGAACGCCAGTCTCTGCTTCCGCTTGTACAGTCAACTTGCCCTGCAAGTGCTGACGGAGCAGCTCGAGGAGCTCAGGGTCTGCCTCATCGTCAGACATTTCTTGAGAAGTGAATAACAGCCAGATGCAACAACCTAATCGGGGCGTGAAGGCAGAATATCTGGTCAAATTGAGGATTCAAGGCAATTATGTATCGCTTGATGCACACAAATATCAGAGTTTAGTGAAGTCGAACAGCAGTTGCAGCAACGTCTTTGGCGGTGACTGGAACAAGGGATAAAAAGTTAAATTTGCCATGATGAATGGTCCAATTGGGGCGCTCGGTCGCATCGAGGCATGGAAGGCGCTGGCATTGATAGATAGAAGCTGCTTGTGAGCTGGCTGGCTGGAAACACCAATTCGAAAATGGAAACCATAAACGCATTTAAGCAACAAATATCTGCTATTTTTACCATGGAGGCCGTTACCAACTCTACCAACTGCCATTCAATTTCAACGGATCACACTCGTTGGCGCATTCATATCTGAATCTGAATCTGATCTATGAATCATGCTGCAAAGCGACTTAGCGCTGGGCCACCGTGGTAGACGGGAGCCAATCAAAGCCACTGTTGTCGACTGTCAGACCCATTCCGCATCAGATCCCTGGCATATCCGGCTGCATCCAATTGGTCGCGACTCTGTCGTGCCTATCCATCGCGCGTCAGCTGGCAAGCATAGCATATCAAGCAGGTGCTCCGAGTGGTCTTTAGAGAGTCAATGAACAGAATCTACCATTTCGTCCTATCCCATAATTCGGACGTCGCATGATCTTTTCGCCGACTGACTGCGACCGTCATCTCTTTCTTCGTCGGATTGATCTCTTCAAGGGGCGACAGCGGCTATGAACGCTTCGAGTCACAACACCCAAAATGAGGCACCACAGCCTACAGCTGCACCAGCTCTTGCGCCAGCTGGTGCAGCTGCTCTTGTTGACTTCGCCGCAGGTCAAACAGTCGAGCCAGCCTCCAACACCCCAACTGTTCAATCGCAGGCTCAGGAACAATGTGAACCATCTCAAATCGATGAGAAGCAGAACGCGCAATCATTAGCTCCGACTCAGCAGTCAACACAACCCAATTCAAATCGACACAATTCATTTGCTCAACATCGACAACGAGTGATGGCCAGAGATCGGTACAACCATCAATCTCTTGGCGCGTCCTTGAACTCGTCTGTAAAACAGGTACGTATGTCACTCTGACTTCGAAAAAAAAAAAAAAAGTCACCGAGTCGTTACGCCTCAAGCCAATACCATCACAGTCGCAATCCATGCGCAAAGTCTCGGCAAAGACAGGGTTGGATGCTCAACATCATAACGGCGGTGGATTACCGTCCATCCACCAAGCAGCTAATCGCATTTTATCTTAGGCACGCGTGCTTATGGTCGGAGCCGGAGGCATCGGCTGCGAACTGCTCAAGAATCTAGTTTTAACTGGTTTCGCCGAAGTCGACATCGTCGATCTCGACACCATAGATGTGTCCAATCTAAATCGCCAATTTTTGTTTAGACGAGAGCACATCAAAAAGTCGAAAGCTTTGGTTAGTTCCAGCTTTACCTCAGTTTGGGCAGCAAGGAGAAACTATGTAGGTGAGGACTAACTGTCGCCCAGGTTGCGAAAGAAGCTGCCTCCAAATTCAACCCGAACGTCAATATTGTCGCTCATCATGCCAACATCAAAGACGATCAGTTTACCGTTTCATGGTTCAAAAACTTCAACATCGTCTTCAACGCATTGGATAATCTAGACGCTCGACGACATGTCAACAAAATGTGCCTTGCAGCAGATGTTCCCTTGATCGAGAGCGGTACCACGGGTTTCAATGGACAGGTTCAGGTGATTAAAAAAGGCACTACCGCATGTTATGATTGCACGCCGAAAGAAACACCAAAAACTTTTCCGATCTGTACAATTCGAAGTACACCAAATCAGCCCATTCATTGCATTGTTTGGGGAAAGAGCTATTTGCTAAAGTAATGCTTCTTCCATGCTGCGCTCCAAAGGGACGAAAAATATCTAACAATTGTACTAGCGAAGTGTTTGGTGTCAGTGAAGACGAGTCCGCTTTCGATCATTCAGACGATGCCGAGAACGGTAAGTCCAGAAATGTCGGTCTTCAGCATGCCCTTCCTACTCTAACAATACTATTTACAGTCCACGAAATTGAAGAACTGAAGAAGGAATCGGAAGCTTTGAAGGAAATCCGAGATGCCGTGGGAACGGAAAACTTCCCACGAATGCTCTTCGACAAGGTTTTCAACAGTGATATTGAGAGATTACGATCGGTCGAAGAAATATGGAAATCGAGGAGGAAACCCGAACCTCTCAAGTACGAGGCCGTTTACACCCAAGCTACTGAGGCCGTGGCCTCTAAAGATCAGATTTTGAGCGATGACCAGCGTGTCTGGACTCTGGAAGAGAATCTTGTGGTGTTTCAAGACAGTCTTGATCGGCTCAGCCGAAGAATATTGGAGCTCAAGAAGTCAAACAACCCAGATCAACCGGAACCCGTTATCGAGTTCGACAAGGACGATATCGATACATTAGACTTTGTAGCCTCGAGTGCGAATATCAGGTCTACTATATTTGGAATCGACCGCAAGTCGAGGTTCGACATCAAAGAAATGGCTGGGAACATCATTCCAGCTATTGCTACTACGAATGCAATCGTCGCCGGACTATGCGTTCTGGAGAGTTTTAAAGTTCTGAAAGGGGAATACAATCAAGGCAAAGAGGTAGGGTTGCATGCGGAGGGATGATGTGCATGTGTTAGAATCTAGACTGATGAGACTCTATAGGTATTTTTGACGCCTTTCGCGGCGGCTCGCTTGCTTGCCCCAGATACCTCAAGAGCGCCTAACCCCGAATGCCCTGTCTGTAGTGTTTTTAGTGCCTCTGTCAGGGTGGACCTATCAAGAGCGACTTTGAATGATATCGTTGAGGATATCGTCAAGAAACATTTAGGGTTTGGTAGTAGAGAGTTTGTTCTCAGCAACGCAGTCGGCATCTTGTATGACATCGACGAGACGGAGAATTTGCCCAGAAAGCTATCAGATCTTGGTACGTCGGCCTGACATACCACAATTGCGATTAACTGACACATTCCACTAGGCATCAGGGGAGGCAGTTTTCTTACTGTTGTCGATGAAGACGACGATGAGCCTTTTGTTATCATTGTGATCAACGTCGAGGAAAGGTATGTACAAGTTGTGGGAACAGAAGACCACCGATTCTGATTTGCATCGTGTAGTACCATGGACGAGAAGGAAAACCCCGTCCAGCCTGGTTTTGAGGGAGATCCTGCTATCCCGAAGAAGCCAAAGAATGCCGCTAAGACTAATGCCGAGGCCAACGGTAGGCAGCAGAATGGAGGCAGCAGTACCCAGCCAGGTCTCGGCTCCCAGAGCAAGGGTCTCAAACGAGCACATACTGAGGATGATGCCCCGCCGAGTAAAAAAGCCAAGCTCAGCTCTGACGAGGATGTCGTACTAGTGTCAGATGTGGGAGGAGCCATCGTCATCGATGATGACTAAGTTCACCGATCATCACGACACGATGGTACGAATGACGAGCCTGCAGTTGTTTTTACATTTAGGTCAAGCGGCACTTAGACCACCATCAAGGTTGAGAACGCAATTATTGGCAAATCCGTTGGCGGCCAAGAATATTGCGGCATCTGCTACTTCAGCTGGATGCGCTACACGCTTAAGGGGTGTTTCATTGAGACACGCCTGCTGTAGCTCGGGTTTAAGATCTAATAGGGGACGGATCAGCTGAGCCTGACTTGTCACGAAGGATCTCATGTTCTTTGCTGGAAAACAGGGTGAAAACAAACGAGACATGTGTGGAATTCATGGCGCGGGAAAAAAATAATACTTACGACCCCACATAGGGCTGTCTACCCAACCTGGTAGGAGGGCATTTACACGGATAGAACGAGCTGCCATTTCTCGACATAGGGCGCGGGTGAAGCCTGCAGGATATCAGCTTACTTTAGCTTTCGACTAAGCTTCATTGTGTATAATCAGAAAGTTATGCGGATGAAGAAGTTGCTCCGCGCCAGATAGGCATGTAGAAATGACGAATGAATGCACAAAACACAAAACGGTGGGACAAAACATACCGACCACGCCAGCCTTGGAGGCAGCATATGCAGTGGCACCGAGTCCAGCCTTCGTAGCCATGAGACTGGAGACATTGATGATACAGCCTATTGTGAATGATTGTAAGCGTCCCCGAGTCAACTCTTCTGTATCTGTATCTCAACGCAAGGTCCTGTTGACATACCATGCGGTCTCACCCTGGCATGCTTGCACACAAGCATCGTAGCCAGCAAGTTTGTGTCAACAATCTCGGCCAACGCCTCATCAGGCGTTCTCTTCAAAAGCGTAGTCTGTGAGATTCCTGCGCAATTGACAAGAACATCCATAGGTCCCACGCCTGCTCCGTCCTTGGGTCCGAGCAGGGCCTGTCAGTAAACATGCCATTTTACATACATACGGCCTGGGCCGTTCATGCTTACTTGTGCTTCCCGGCGTGCAAACGCGTCTTTGATACTCGAGCTATCACTCACGTCGAGCCTGATGAATTGATGGGAGGACGGTACATCTGCTGCGCCGCCCACGAAGGCCTCGAGCTGGGATTCGAGTTTGGCACGGGCCTGGAGTGCTGTGCGGCCGAGCAGGGAGACGACGGCGCCGTGGGCGGCGAATGCGCGGGCTATGGAGGAGCCAATTGTGCCGGTGGCGCCTACCACGACGGCGTGTTTGCCGGTGAGGAGCCGGGACATGATGAGATGCGCAATGCGGATGTGAGGTGGTGAGGTTGATTACTTACTACGTGGTTGATCGATTGATCGAGCTTGAGCTTGAGCTTGAAAGGGAAAGTGGGTCCTCCAGACCCGAGATGGTCTGCAACTCTATTTCCCCTCGATGGCTGAGTTGGGGGGAGCGACTGTAGGTAGCTTCACAAGAGTAGCAATGCTAGAAGTCTTAATTAAATTATTGCTACAAGCAGCTATGTCGCTATAACGCTTTGCTGGTCTTTTTGCCCCATACATAATAGAGTAAGGAATTCTTCTATGATGAAGACTAGCAGGCTCTGACTTCATAGGGTTATAAGACAGGACTATGGCTCCTCATAACTCAGGCCCTAATTAGTACTTGTACGGTATGCGAACTGATTTATCTCCTCTAGTGATGTTTTAGTGGCATTAAAACCAGATATGACGAGGAGCTGCAGTGCCTCTGATGTACTGCGCGGGCGCTGCGGTTCGTACGCTAGCACTTGGGGGGGGGGGGGGGGGGTTTGATCAGCCCTGGGCTGTGAGACCCGTTTTGAAATTT